>JAJOOO010001318.1:0-27429 GCA_029582685.1 Solanum piurae | reverse complement strand
AGATTCAGCTTAGTTTTGAGTTAATAACTTCTTTGTATTAAACTCATCAGTTTTTATATATCTCAGTTATAGTATATGGGTATTCCCCATCTTTTCATCTTATTTATGATTTAGCTTCTGCACAGATTCTATTACTCAGATTATATTTAGTATGCTCATGATCATGCCAGCAGGGTTAGCTTGGGATCACTTGCGGTCCTAGGTCCCGTGTCCGCGTCTCGGGGGTAGTCTCGGGGCGTGACAAGGCTAATTTCAAATTCACCTTTCATAAGATTCGTAAAATTCTCACAAAAAGAAGGGTTAGTACTTCCAAAGATAATATCATCCACATAAACTTGAACTATAAGAATATATAAACCATATCTTTGAATAAAAAGAGTTGTTTCGATTTCGCCCCTTTGAAAATTATTTTGAAGTAAAAAGGTATTTAATCTCTCATACCAGGCTTTTGGAGCTTGTTTGAGACCGTAAAGCGCTTTGGAAAGTTTATAAACAAAATCGGGGAAAAAAGGATTTTCAAACCCGGGGCTGTTTGACAAATACTTCTTCTTTTATGAAGCCGTTTAAAAACACACTTTTTACATCCATTTGAAAAAGTTTAAAGCGCTTAAACGATGAATATGCAAGTAAAATGCGAATGGATTCTAACCTTGCTACAGGAGCGAAAGTTTCATCATAATCCATACTTTCTTGTTGGGAGTAACGTTGAGCAACTAACCTTGCTTTGTTATGAATGTCTTTTCAATTTTCATCCAACTTGTTACGAAACACCCATTTGGTTCCAATTACTGAGCAATTCTTTGGTCTTTCGATAAGAGTCCATACTTGATTCTTTCGAATTGATCAAGTTCTTCTTTCATTGCATGTATACATGACTCATCTTCCATAGCTTCATTAATTCGTTTGGGTTCGTTCCATTTGAGACACAAGAGCCAAAGAAGTTTGTTTTCTGAGTGAAGATCTTGTTCAAATTTTGTCATCAGGTTTCCCGAGAATAAAGTTTTCAGGGTAACTGGCATTATGTCTCCTTTCTCTAGGAATATTAGCTTTGTCGGTTGGGGTAGTCGACTCCACCTCTGTAGTAGCTGACTCGGCAGTGTTAGGTATAAAAGTGACTTTTGAGATTTTTTCAGTTTGTTTAAGACAAGTGATTTCAACGTCACCAGCTTCAGTTTCCTGTACTCTTGGATTAGTGTCATCAAAAACTACATGAACAGATTCTTCAACACTTAAAGTTATTTTGTCCAAAACTCTAAAAGCTCTGCTAAGAGGTGCATAGCCCAAGAAAATACCTTCGTCACTTCTTGGATCAAACTTACCTAGGTTGTTGTTACCATTATTGTGGATGAAGTATTTACAACCAAAAGTAAGAAAGTATCTAATGTTTGGCTTCTTTCCTTTCCAGAGTTCATAAGGAGTCTTCTTTAGTATGGGCTTGATAAGACACATGTTAAGAATATGACAAGCAGTACTTACGCCTTCTGCCCAAAAATGATCAAGAAGATTTCAATCGAGTAGCATGTCTCTGGCTGTATCCTGTAATAAATGGTTTTTCCTCTCTACCACTCCATTTTGTTGAGGTGATCTGGGTGAAGAGAATTTTTGAGTGAATCCATTTTGGACACTAAAATCCTCGAATGCTTTATTTTCAAATTCGCCACCATGATCACTATGAATGGTTGTGATGAAGTAACCTGCTTCTCTTTGAAATCTTCTACAAAACACTTCGAAGTTAGCAAATGCCTCACTTTTGTGAGTGAGAAAAATTACCCATGTAAATTTTAAGTATTCATCAACAATTACGAAAGCAAATCTTTTACCTTCGATGCTCGCAGTTTGAGTTGGATCAAAAAGATCCATATGAAGGAGCTGAAGGGGTTTAGAGGTACTTACAATATCTTTTACCTTGAAGGACGAACGAGTTTGCTTACCCATTTGACATGCATCAAAGATGTGATTTTTCTCGAAATTTAATTTTGGTATGCCAATAAATAGTTCAAGTTTAGAAAATTTTCAAGAGTGTGCATGCTTGCATGTCCAAGCTTTCAATGCCATAGCCATGAGTCACTTGTGACTGCAGTAAGACAAGTAAGAGAAGGGAAATCAACATTATTCAAAACATATATATTATTTACTCGATCTCCGATGAGACTAAGCTTTTTCTTAGGATGTTTGATGATTCATCTTGCTATGTGGAAAGTAACTTGAAATCCGACATCACATAGTTGACTGATGCTAAGAAGGTTGTGTTGAGTCCTTCAACCAAATATACTTCAACTAGATCACATGAAGAACTGAGAATAATAATTCCTACTCCTGTTACTTCTCATTTAGCATCGTCCCCGAATCTTACACAACCTCCATCAATTCTTTTTATGGTTTTGAATTTTTCTTTCTTCCCGCACATGTGTCTGGAGCATCCACTGTCAAGTATCCACATTTCCTTTTTGTATGTTTTCTTAGACTACTCCTGCAAAAAAATGAGATTAGTTTCTTTTAGGTACCCAAGTATTTTTGGGTCCTTGATGATCAGTAACTTTTGGTCTCCAAATCCACTTTCCAGAGGAATATTTTCTACAGTTAAAAGATTTGTGACCGAGTTCACCACATGTATAACAAGTAATTTTAACATAAATATTAGGAGAGTGAGAATTAGATATAGATCTATTTGATCTGTTGGAACTATGATTAGGATATCTTCTCATGTTAAAAGTACTTATGTTAGATCTGACAGAATTATGACTGGGAGATTTCCTCATACTGTTCAACTGCATTTTTACTTCCTCTAGTTCTTCTGTTAGTAAGTCGACTTCAATCTGACTTGCTTCAAGAAGAATCTACCAATCTTTCTCTTCTTGAGCACTTTTACTGTACTCGTCGATAACTTTCTATAATTCATCAGCAACCATGTCCAAAGAATTTTGTAAGTCATTACAGTTAGTGTAGTTGAAAGGTCTTACCTCACTTGCTTCACCTAGTGCCATGAAGCATATGTTGGCAGTTTCATCATGATCGTCGTTAGTTGTTTCTCCTTGATCCTAGGCTCCGAGACTTTTTGGATCTTCATTTCGTCGATTATTTCTCCTTCTCCGTTCAGGGCAGTTTTGTTTAATATGTCCTGGTTTTCCACAGTAGTAGCAACTATCATCACTTTGTCTGAGATCACTATTTTTGAATTCCTGTTGAGGCCTCTATCTTCTTTGTCTAAGCATTTGCCATACTCCTTGATTAATAGAGCCATTCCTTCATCTTGATAATCATCGACTTCTTCTCTGACTTCAAAAGTCTCAGCTGTAAAGGCCACATTTTTCTTTTTATCATCTTTGTTGTACTTGTTAATATGGTTTTGTTCATAGGCTATCAAGTTGCCTCAAAGTTCATCGTACATCATCTTTTGCAGATCTCCGTCTTCAATGATGGAAGCTTTAGTCTCCCAAGCTTTGGGAAGACTTCTAGCAAGTTTTCTGACTTGTAATACATTTGAGTACACCATTCCAAGTGACTTGAGTTCTCATACAATTTTGCTGAATCTTGAGAACATGACTTCTACATTTTCATCTTCAGTCATTTTGAAAAGTTCATATTCATTGACTAGTGAACTGATCTGAGCTTCTTTTACCTTGGTGATTCCTTCATAGGTCACTTCTAGTTTGTCCCACATTTCTTTTGGAGTTTCACATGTTGATATCTTGTCATATTCAGCTCCACTCACTGCACAATATAACAAACTTATAGCTCTAGCATTAGTTAGGATTACCTCTTGTTTCTCTTTTGTGATATCGAAAGATTCTGGATCAAATGACTTTTCAGTGCTATCTTTTTCGGTTAGTCCAGGAATAGGCTTTGGACCCTTCTTGATCACAATCCATGCTTGATGATCATTTGAGGAGACAAAGATTCTGAATCTGTCCTTCAAGTGGGAGTAGTGTTGGCCGTTGAAATATGGTGGTCGATGTGAGGAATGTCCATTTTGCAGTAGAGCACCAAGAATCTGATAATGTTCCATTGGATCTTTGCTCACGTGTGGTTAAACACTTTTATGGTGAGACATTATACCAATTGAAAGTGAAGAGGGGGCGGGGGTAATTAAAATTCCCTTCAGTCGACTTCCTGCAACAGTTAGTCGACTCACCTGCACGTTAGTAAGCTGGATAATCAACGAAAGTAAATGCAGTAAGTAAATGACACAAAGAGTTTTATACTGGTTCGGAACACCGATGTGGTACCTATGTCCAGTCCCCTTGGGTTTCAATGATTTCCTTAAGACCAGTTGAGAACTTGATGGGTTATAGAAAGTTTTGTTAAGTTCCTTGTCTGATGTGCAAATAAGATCTTCTAATTGACACAACCTCTACTTGTATAACCTACACTCTGATGTTTTTTTTTTTCTTTTCTTTTTCAATTTTATTCTCTCAGGAGTACAATGCTTTTATGAAAAATAATAGAAGACAATCGTACAAGTTCAAGTGAAGTGCGTACTTCACAACTATGGCTTAGAGAGGTTTATATAGCTTTGCTCTTTTCAGAAACCAAAGGGTGTTTGAATAAAGGATAATTGATTTTATCCTTGATTCGATCCTGATTGATTTGCTGAGTCATGTCCATATCAGATATGTGCATGGCAAATCAAATCCTTCCTTGTAAAATGATCTCTTTCGAAACTTGATTCTTGGCTGATCTTCTTGTCTTGACTTCATCCCTTGATTTTGATTTCTCCCTTAGAAATCTTGGATTCTGGATGATCTTACTTCCTTGAGTGTGTCCCTTGATTTATGCGTGTTGTCCTCCTAGATTGATTGAGAGGATATCTTCTTCCTTAGCTGATCTTGTTTCCTTGAGTGTATCCTTTGATTCTTGCAGACTATTACCCTTGATTGATTGAACAAATATTTTATTTCCTTTATTAAGTGTTGTGTGCTTGGCTCAATCAGCAAATCATCTCCTTTCCTTCCTTAAGAGATTTTGTGTTTGACTCGTTTCTCTTTCTTTTCCTGCACCAAGTGACAAGTTAGTTAAGTGTTGTCATTATTAAAACTTATCGATTATATGAAGCTAACACTTTCATATGGTCATTGTTGGCAGGAATAATGTATGGAATCAGGAAAGCAAGGAATGAAGCACTATGGCACAACAGGTTGATCAAACCGCACATGAACAGCAAGCAGAAAGTACAAGAAGACTGTAAATATAGAATTTTTGATATCCTAAGTAGGAAAACAACTTGTAAAGATAAGAAGTGCATACAAGAGTTATATGACAGGAAGAAAATGCATAGATAAAGGCGGAGTAAGGTGAGTGTGGTAGTATGAGGCTAGAGGATAGTCTTTCATTTTGTTTTTGTTTTTGCTTCAAGTATTGTAACAGGGGTTGTAGATGTAGTAAAAGACTTAATTCTTGTAGGAAATATAGAAGGAGAATACTATCTTTAGAGAATGCTTAAGTTTTATATAGGCTATTTAAGGCCGCTTGAGATGATTAGAATCATCAATTACATCTTCATTTATACTAGTAAAATATAAAACCAAAGGTCTTGCAAAAATAACTAGATACATGTGTCACAATTAATTAGATACATGTATTACAAACTCCTAAAGGACTTCTTGAGAAACTAAGAGACAATATTGGAAGACTAAGCATCAAGGTATGAATGCATTAATTTCAACACTCCCCCTTAATGCATTTGCTAGACAACTCCAATGCCTTCTCGAAGATACCAAAACGTTTCTCTTGGAACTGCTTTGGTGAAGATGTCAGTAAGTTGTTCTCCTATCTGACAATAATTGCAGCTGAATTTCGTCTTTCTTTTGTACTTTTGAATATCTCCTTCTTGATTGAGTTTGGTTTTGTAAATTTATTTTAGACTTACAACTTCTCTTTCTTTAGGTATAGTCACACTTCCAAGTATTATTTTTTTCAATCATCTGAATTTCTTCTGCCATGGCTTTCTTCCAAACATCATGCTTTATTGTCTCCTCATAATTTTCTTGCTCAACACCGGCAAAGTTGGATCTTTGATAATTATCACTCAACATTTTTGTTCCTCTTGGAGGTGGTCCTTCATCATCTGAATCTGAGATTTCTCCCCCTTGAGGGACATCTTCCTCTTCCTCATCATCTTCTAGATTTGACACATCTAAAGATATGATAGAAGCATTCTCTACCTTAATATCAGTATGTATCGCAGGAAGGCCTTGCACCATATATTTTTGCTTGAGAACCTTCAAACTAAGAAAATTCAAGTGACAAAATCTTTTGTTCCAAAGCCATGAATCATCTACAACTTCATTTTTGAATGCATTGTAATGAAATTTGAAAGGAAAATTTCTTTTTATGATCTCTACTTCAACAATGACTTGATTTTGCTCAATTTTATCATAAATCTTACAATAATTATCTCTAAACACAAGAGAATAACCATTTTCCATGAATTGACCAACGCTAAGCAAATTTCTTTCCAAGTCAGGAACATAAAGAACATCATGAGTTAGCTTACCGCTCCCTTTTATGTTGATCGAAATGGTACCTTTACCTTTTGCATCAACTAAGGCTCCATTCCCCATTCTCACTTTAGTAGTGATGCTACTATTAATTGAGAGGAAAGTCTTTTCGTCTCCAGTCATGTGATTGCTACAACCGTCATCAACATACCATTCATTGCTTTTTGGTGAAGCATTCGACTGAGAAGCAAAAAAAGGGTTTCTTCCTTTTCTTCCTCATGTTCTTCACAAAAAATTGCTTGCTCCCGTTGCTTGTGCCAACAATCCTTCTCAATATGGCCAAACATTTTACAAAAGTTACATTGCGGCTTGCCTTTGTGCCAACATTTTTATGCATTATGATTAGTCCTTTTGCAAATTTTACAAAAAAGACTACAACTTTTCTCACATTTTTCTTCAACCTTATTAGAAGAATCATCATGATCCTGCTTCTTTTTTGGATTGTAATTCTTCTTTTGCTGATTTTTTGAGAAATTTTGAGAATTCTCATTTGTTTTGGACTGGAAAGCCGTCTCTTTGGGTTGATCTTCACAAAAAAAGCTTCGCTTCTCGTGCGCACGAAATGATCCAACTAGCTCTTTGATGGAAAGCTTAGAAATATCTTTCCTCTCCTCAGTGATAGCAACAATGTACTTATACTTTTCTGTGACACTAATTAGAATCTTTTCCACAACTTGTTAGTTACAAATTGTATCACCATGATTTCTCATTTTATTGACAATATTCATGACTCTTGTGCAATATTCATCTATTTTTTCAGATTCTATCATCTTCAAATTTTGAAACTCTCTTCTAAGAGTTTGAAGATTTATAGTGCGTACCTTTTTGTCACTATACACCTCATTTTCCAGAGACTCCCAAGCTTGTTTTGTAGTTTCACAAGTAGAATTTTTTGCAAAATATCCTCTTGAGACTCCCATTTGGATTTTGCTCAAGGCTTCTGCATCTTGATAGTATTTAGCCTCAAGATTTTTCATCTCTGCTACTGAAAGTTCACCATCGTTTTATGACTCTTCATATCCATTTACAACAATAGTCCACAAACCTTCAGCTTTCAAATGCGTTCTCATTCTTATCTTTCAGTATTCAAAATCAGTTCCATAAAAAAATGGAGTAAAAATAACTGAAGAATCAGCACCTTCATTTATTTTGGATGCCATACTTTTCTTTACCTAACCCCAAATTAAGAATGAAAACCCGCTCTGATACCAATTTGTAGGAAATATAGAAGGAGAATACTTTCTTTAGAGAATGCTCAAGTTTTATATAGGCTACTTAAGGCCACTTGAGATGATTAGAATTATCAATTAAATCTCCATTTATACTAATAAAATGTAAAACCAAAGGTCTTGCACAAATAACTAGATACATATATCACAATTAATTAGATACATATATTACAAACTCCTAAAGGACTTCTTGGAAAACAAAGAGACAATTTTGGAGGACTAAACATCAAGGTATGAATGCATTAATTCCAACAATTCTTTGAATAAAAGGAGTCATACGACCAAAAAATATATATATGCGTTGGAGCTCTTCCATTATGTCTTTAGAGAATAGTAATTCAAAATGAGAAGCCAAATAAGAATTCTACTTCAGTTGTACAGAAAGAAAATAGTGATTTTATGGGCGGGGGAGGGGGTCCAACTAGCATTAAAAAATATCAGTGATGAGTGTGAAAGCTGATCTATTGATGAATGTGATTGACGTAATTTAATTGTTCAAATCAGATGATGTATATGGTTAATGTATAATAGTTTTTCTTATTAGGGATTAATTGGTTTAAATAGAAATTATGTCTTAATGTTTCAATTTCTGAAATAAATTCCACAACAATAGTTTTTTAGATTTATGGTTTTTTGGTTGTAGGTTTCTTTTTTAAGCGTCAAACAAATCTGGAAGTGGTGACTGAAGAATTATTTAAGGTGTTAAATATTTACCATGTAGAACACCATTAAAGACCAACATGGGTTGTGGTGCATTGGTGTAAGTGCTTCACCCTTAATCAGAGGTCTCTGGTTCGAGCCCTGGGTATGGATAAAATCCTTTTGGGAGCGCCACTCCCGAATGGGCCCTGTAGAGTGCAATCCGGATTTAGTCGGAGCTCCAATGTGGGCTCCGAACACCGAGTGGGAAACCAAAAAAAAAGAACACCATTAAAGGAAGATATTCATATATCGAAGTCTCTTAAAACATCAAGCTACTTGGCAAATAATTATTAGGGAAACACACTTATTGTTGAAGGGATAAACCTGTGACACCGCCTCATCATTAGTTGAGGTTTTCATTTTAATTTCAACAGAACTAAATCTGAACATGTTACATCCAAATGTATGGAAAATCAAAACCTTGCAATTCTATAGTTTAGAAGACAACAAGAAGATAACAAACATAGCATAAACAGATTGTACAAAAAATTATTCGATTTCATTCCTATTTCCTTAACATGTGTATTTTCACTTCTCCTAGGAAACCATGTGTATCATTTTAAACAGGCAACAAAATATCTCAAAACTCCGTGGTTCACAAAAATTCTCTTCCCGCTTCTTCTTTCTCTATTCCATCTCTGTAATTTTTCATTTTTAGATCACATATTTTATCAGATATTCCTTTAGTATTCATCAAAAAAGGCAAAATAATCTCAACAATTAAAACAATATAACAAATATTTTAAATTTAGGGTGTGTTTAGTATGAAGGAACACAAATTCCGGAAAATATTTTCTAATTTTCTCATGTTTGGTTGGGTTAAATGTTTTGGAAAATATTTTCCAAATCAACTCATTTCCCTCAAATTTATGGAAAATTATTTCCCTTAAAAAATTAAGGAAAACATTTTTCAAAACTTTTCTCCAACTTCAAATTACAATATTTTTTGTTGAAAAAATAATTTTTCAACTTCAATTTTTTTTATTTTTTTACCCCACCCTCACCCCGACCCCCCCTCCCCCAAAAAAAATAATTAAACTTTGTTTTTAAAAAATATTTCCAATTTCCAATTTTTATTTTCACCCCACTCCGCCCCTACCCCCGACACCCCCCACCTAAAAAATAAATAAATTTAAAGTTTGTTTTTAAAAAATACTTTAAATTTCAAATTTTTATTTTTCACTCCCGCTCCCCCCAAAAAAAAATAATTTAAAGTTTGTTCTTAAAAAATATTTCCAATTTTAAATTTTTATTTTTCACCCCACCCCACCTCTACCTGCGACCCCCTAACCCTCATCATCCCCCACCCCCTCCAAAAAAATTTAAGTTTGTTTTTAAAAATATTTTAAAATTTTTATTTTTATTTTTCATCCAGCAACCCACCCCTACCCTGACCCCTCGCGCCAGCCCCACCCCCACCACCCTATCCTCCCCCAAACAGAAATTTGAGTTTATTTTTAAAAACTATTTTCAATTTCAATTCAAAAATTATTTTCTACTCTCTAGTAAAAATAAAAGATATTTCTCAAAAATATTTTCATTCATAAGTCAAACACTAAAAATATAATATTCTCTGCTCACCAACCAAACATGAGAAAATAAGTCAAAAATCTACTTGTTTTTCGAGAACTTCATACCAAACAAACCCTTAAATTCATCCTAAAACTAGGTAACTTATTAAATTAAAAAATGACTTCAGTAACAAAAAGCTAACTCAACACTTCTCCTTTGCTTTAGATACTGCAATTTAAAAAGGTTGTTCCTCCTCGATTTTTGCTTCTACAACTTATGCTTGAAGATTATTCTTCAGCTTGCATACTTTTGTAACATGACCTACTTGTTTGCAACTTTCAAATATTGCATTAGGTCTCCATCAACAAAAAATTTCTAAGTGTGTTTTTCTTTTGCAGTATTTGCAAAGAAGATAATTATCTTTTTCTGTTTTGTGCATAAAAGGCACCCTTAGTAACATTATCTTGCCTGAATGCTCTTCTTTGCTCTTGTGCTTGAAGATCACTTGAGAGTTCTTTGACAGAAATAGTAGAGAGATATTTAGACTCTTCCAAATATGAAATTTTAGATTCGAATCTCTCTGGAATTATCACAAGAATTTTTTTCTACTATTATGTAATTTTTAAAATCCCAGCCAAGCAACCGGATTTTACTAACAATCAAAGAAATCTTATCAGAATACTTAACAATAGTTTCATCCTCTTGCATCCTAAGAGATTCAAAATCTTTTTCTAAATTCAAAATTTGCATTTTCCTAACTCCATCACTTCCTTGATATACTTTTTAAATTTTTTTCCCAAGCTTCTTTTGACGTCTCACAAGCAATGGTTTTAGAAAAAATCAAATGCGCAACTGAATTTTGAATTACCGTTTTGGCTTTTATTTTTTGGTTTTATCATCTGAATGAGATTTAATTTGAGCAACGGTAGGATTTACAGGGAGAGATTGTAAGGGTATATCTTCCATTACAACTTTCCACAGATCATAGGCTTCAAGATATGATTTCATTTTCACTGATCAAATCTGATAGTTTTCACCAGTGAAATTTTTTGGGGCATTCAAAGAGAGACTATTACTTGTCATTATTTTTGTTAAAAATGGTTTAGAAAAGCAAGTGCGTTGAAAAAAGCACAGGTTGAAAAGGTAGCAGTGATGGGTTAAAATGGGTAGCAATGATGGGTTAAAAAGGTAGCCCTATGGGTTAAAAATGTATGGCAGTTCTTTGGAAAATTTCACTGATTCCTTAAGATCAATGAAGCTCTTGATACCACTGTTGCTATTTTTTTTTTAAATGGGGCATCACAAAAGGATTGAAAATGTCTCTCAATATTTTTGTTAAGCATAATAGGGCTTTTAATTGCCAACTTGATAACATAATGCAGAAAATCTACATAACAAAAATTCAGAAAGGGTTAAATAATATAAACAATTAAAACAACCTAACAAATATTTAAAATTTAAATTCATCCTAAAACTAGGTAACTTGTTAGATTAAAAAATGACTGCTTATTTTCCACAAATTTTCTACCACATACTTCTCTGTAAGTACTTGACAATCTAACTACCTCATTGAGCGGGGATAGATTGAATCAATTGTGGAGCATTAAGCTTTTAGCACGTTTCATAAGATATATCTGTCTATTTCTCTCCCAAGTTCAAGAAAAGATAATATGTTTATTCTAATGATAATCAAGCATTAAAATAGTATAGTCAAGAACACAAGAGTAACTTCCAATGATAAACAAACTTCACCTATAGATTAGATACTATACAATTATTTGTATGCACAATCCTAGAACTAAGGGATTTAGCTACTCATAATGTGGGAATGAACCTTAGAAACTACAGAGAAATGTGATCCAAGTCTTCTCCTCCAAAAAATAGAAAAAAAAAATAATACAACTAAAATATGAGATTATTTATTGGCTGAAAAACTCTTTAAAATCATGGCTTGCAGGTCCGCAACACAGAGTCAAGGCGGACCTTGCTCCTGTTAACTTGTTATATTCTAAATAATGACAACTCGCAAGAATCAACAAGAAGCAGCCTGAGAATCATGAAGACACTATGGAAAACAATACAAAGAAGAAGCTTATGACAGCCATAATCCTAGTCAGGATTCATGAAGAAATACATGGAAGGCAAGAGATCTCAAGTCATGAAGAACAAACAGTTGAAAAAGGAAGTAGAATATCTGTCAATCAATCAGCCAAGATTCCTGGAAGAAGATCAGTCAAGATTCAAGGAAGAATACATCATCCAAGAATCAAGAAAGGGATTGAAGATCAACCAAAATTTAAGGAAGATCACCTAACAAAGGAAAGAATTGATTTAATCATGCACATTTCTGATATGGACATGATTCAGCTAATCAATTCAAATAAAATCAAGGGATCATCTGAAGGATCCTTGATTTACAAAATCCCGTGGGTTTCCGAAATAGAGCAACAACAATCCACATCTATATAAACCTTTCTTAGTTTTAGTTATTAAGTACGCAACTTCACTTGAGCTTATAGTGCAATCTTCTTTTATCTTTCATAAAGCTTTGTAATCACGTGAGTGAAACAATTGAAAAGAAAAGAGAAAGAAAGATTCTGAGTGTAGGTTTACAAGTAGAGGAAGTGTCAAGGTAGAACATCTGATTTGCATATCAGACATGATCAACTTACAGAAACCCTGTACATCCGAAGTTCAATTCAAAGCTCTAAAGGAAACCCTTGAAACCCAAGGGGGCGGGAAGTAGGAACCATACCAATGTTCTAAACCAGTATAATTTTTTTGTGTTTTTACTTTCTGCAAATTACTATTACTGTTTATATATTCTACTAATTTGCAGGTGAGTCAACTGACCATTACAGAAAGTCGACTAAAGAAAATTTTAATTCACCCCCCTCTTCAATTTGAATTGGTGTCAGAGCAGGTCTCACCATTTTAGTGTTTAACCATATGTGAGCAAACATCCAATGGCACACTATTAGATCCCTGGTGCTCTACTTCAAGATGGACATTCTTCACATCGACCACCATACTTCAATGGACAATATTACTCTTACTAGAAAGACAAATTCAGAATCTTTGTCTCGTCAAATGATCATCAAGCATGGATAGGAATCAAGAAGGCCCCAAAGCCTATTCCTGGATTGACTTAAAAAGATGGCACTGAAAAGTCATTTGATCCTGAATCATTCGATATCACTAAGGAACAACAAGAGGTAATTCAAACTAATGCTAGAGTTATAAGTTTGGTATATTGTGCAGTGAGTGGAGCCGAAAATGACAAGATATCAACATGTAAAACTGTGAAAGAAATGTAGGACAAACTAGAAGTGACTTATGAAGGAACCCTTAAAGTAAAGGAAGCATGGATTAGTTCACTGGTAAATGAATATGAATTGTTCAAAATGGCTGAAGATGAAAATGTTGATTCATGTTCTCGAGATTCAGTAAAATTGTCTGCGAACTCAAATCACTTGGAATGGTATATTCAAATGCACTACAAGTCAGAAAACTCATTAGAAGTTTTCCCAAGGCTTGGGAAACTAAAGCTATCATTCTTGAAGATGGAGATCTGCAGAAAATGACAGACGATGAAATTCGAGGCAACTTAATAGCCTATGAACAGAATCATAGTAACAGGTACAACAAAGATGATAAAAAGAAAATGGTAGCATTTACAGCCAAGACATCTGAAGTTGGAGAAGAAACTGATGAATATCAAGATGGAGGAATGGTTGTTATAAATTGGGGAGTAAGACAAATGCTTAGACAGAGAAGACAGAGACCTCAACAAGATCCTAAAAACAATGAGTTTAAGAGAAATGATGATCGATGCTACTACTGTGGAAAACCTGGACGCATCAAGCAAAGTTGTCTGTAACAAAGAAGAAGAAACAATCGAAGAAATGAAGATCCAAAAAGTCTCGAAGCTTGGGATCAAGGAGAAACAATCGACTATGATCATGATGAACTTGCTAACCTATGTTTCATGGAACTAGGTGAAACAAGTGAGGTAAGACCTTATAACTGTTCAAATTGTAATGACTTACAAAACTCCTTGGACATGGTTGCTAATGAATTATAGAAAGTTATAGAAGAATACAATAAAATTGCTCCAAAAAAAAAGACTGGCAGATTCTTCTCGAAGCAAGTCAAATTGAAGTCGACCTAATAACAAAAGAAATGGAAAAAGTAAAAATGCAGTTGAATAGCATCAGAAAATCTCCTAGTCACAGCTCTGTCAGATCTAATAGAACTATTGGTTATAGGAGAAATTCTCCTAATCATACTCCAACAGATCAAATAGATCTATTACTAACTCTCATATTCCTGAAACTTCTATTAAAATTACTTGCTATACTGGTGGTGATTTTGGTCACAAATCTTTTAACTGTAGAAAGTATTCTTCTGGAAATTGGATTGTAATGACCTGAACCGTCGTTCATTAGGAGAGATGAAAATTTGGGAAAAATCTGGGCCACTGTCCCGCCAGAGCGGGCCAGGTGCCGCTAGAGCGGTGGCGCCACAGCGGGATAAATTGGCGCTATAGCGGGATAGGCAATGCAGAATGTAAATTATGAGAAATCCTATTTTCTCTATCTTCCTAAAATACCCTAATAATCGTAAAACACCCTAAAAACATCAAAAAAACTACTCTAAGCTTGGAAAGGGAGGAGAAGGAGATTTCTAGCGGGAGTATGGGGAAATCTTGCGGATTCTTGGCCAAATCTACCGTTGCGAAGCTGGGAAAAACTGGAATTGAAGTCAAAACTCCGTGCAACAACTTGGCGCCCAGGTAGGCTAGGTTTTACAATTGAGTAGTTATAAATCTATCCTTACTATGTAATATATGTAAATCAATGGTAGGGTTGTGTGTTGACTTTCATGCACCGAGTAATTTCCATGAATAATCCCTAGAATTCAAAGTATGAGGTTTATGCCTTGTGAGGAGGAATTGATGAGTTGTTAGAAAAACCTAGAATTGCTATCATGAATAGAATTGGATCAAGAATAAAGATATGAAATCAGGAGGGGAGCTAGATTTATGAATGTATGCTACATCCGATAAATTGAAGCGATGTACTTGAGGGATTATGATGAATTGTAATTAAACCCTAATAAGAAACCCTAATGATGAACTAGGGCTGAGTATGGTCAATTATTATATATGTGATAGGGATTGAGGAGTAATTCGTAGGTGATGGTTGTGATTCTATGATTGTGTGATGTATGCTTGTTCTTGCTTCATTATGATACTTGTATGTATATGAATGTTGCAATTTTGATCACACTTGTTGTAATTGAGATAATGAATGAGGATTTTCATGAAATCATGACTTAATTGTATGACCTTGAAAATGTACTTGTGATTGTGATTGTGGTGTGTGATTGGGATCGGCTGCCACGTTCCGGCATAACTAACTTGGATCGAACTGCCATGTTCCGGCATAAATATGGGATCGGTTGCCGTATTTCGGCATAACCATGGGATTGGCTGCCACGTTCGGGCACACTAACTTGGACCGATTGCCACGTTTTGGCATGCTAGCTGTGTTGGGTTTGGGTTCCATGAGAGGACCAATGATGTAATATAAAATGTGAAGTTGTTCGTTGTTCGTGTACTTGTTGACAATATTGTATATTCTTGATATACGTTTGTGAGTATAGTGTTGTATTAGTTTGTATATGTTGTACTTAGTGGACACGTGTTATGACGATTTATAGTGGGTTGTTCGTGGGTTGTAATGGCGAGAGTAAAGATAGTGTATGTGAAGGAAAATGCTTGGGTGGATTTCACCTTCGGGGAAAGAGATTCGGTTAGTGTTAAGAAAGCTTGAATTATTGTATTATGTGACTATGGTGGGTAATGTGACGAAGAAGCAAGGGCATGACGTGAACGGGTAGCTGAATTGGCGGTGATTGTACTTGGGTATTTTTGTTTCTACGCGTTTTAGAATGGTTAAGCCGTGATCAAGAATTCGTTAAGTGGGTTGAGTTAAAAAGGGGGTTAGTAATCAGCGTGCTAGTGTATATTGGAGGTGGTTCCAAGAGAGAGTAAAGGTGAAGAAGCGAGTGGTTTATTTCATGATCTTACTAGTTGGTTTCTTATGTTATGTGGTGGGCGTCGGGTTGACTGATGATGCCTACCAGGTGTTTTGTACTGATACTACTCTTGCTATGTCTTTTTGGACATAGTATGGATGCAGGATTCGTGACGTTTCATTAGGTGATGACGAAGAATATCTTCAGCAACTTCTATTTTTCCTTCCGCATGGTGGGAGCTGTGTGTTTTATTTTATTGTCCAGTTTTACCATTAGTAGCTCTTATACCTGTTTAGACTAGATCCATAGGAGTTGTTAAATTATTTTGCAAGTTTTAACTAAAAGTGTGTCTAAGGATATCATTTACAAAATCATCGGGTTGTAATTGCATCTGTTTCTTTTAAATTTTTCCACATGCTTGACTATTGGGATATGAGGGTTCTCCTACTTAGGTGTTAGAGTGGGTGCCCGCACGGCCCGGTGGGTTAGGTCGTGACATGGATCTGGAGACCAAAAGTTACTAATCATCAAGGATCCAAAAATACTCGGGTACCTAAAAGAAACTAATCTTATTGTTTTGCAGGAGCAATCCAAGAAAACCTACAAAAAGGGAATGTGGGTACTTGACAGTGGATGCTCCAGACATATGTGTGGAAAGAAAGAAAATTTCAAAACTATCTAAAGAATTGATGGACGATGTGTTTGATTTGGAGATAATGCTAAAGGAGAAGTAACCGTTATTGGAACCATCACTCTCAGCTCATCATGCAATCTAGTCGAAGTGTATTTTGTTGAGGGACTAAAACATAATATCCTCAGCATTAGTCAACTATGTGTCGTTGGATTTCAAGTCACCTTCAATACAACTAGCTGCATCATCAAACATCCTGAGAAAAATCTCACCCATATCGGAGATTGAGTTAATAATATCTATGTCTTAAATAATGTTGATTTCCATCTCTTACATGTCTTATTGCAGTCTCAGGTGATCCTTGGCTATGTCATCGAAAGCTTGGACATGCAAGCATGCATGCACTCGAGAAACTATCAAGACTTGAACTGGTCATTGTCTCCCAAAATTAAAGTTTGAGAAAAATCACATTTGTGACGCATGCCAAATGGGTAAGCAGACTCGTTCATCCGTTTAAAAAGAGACATTGTAAGTACGTCTAAACCTCTTCAGCTTCTTCACGTGGATTTCTTCGATCCTACTCGAACTGCCAGCATTGGAGGTAAACGATATGCATTCGTAATCGTTGACGACTTCTCAAGGTTTACATGGGTAATTTTTCTCACTCATAAAAATGAAGCTTTTGCTAACTTTGAAGTATTTTGTAGAAAAGTTCAAAGAGAAGCAGGCTACTTCATTACAACTATTCACAGTGATCATGGTGGTGAATTCGAAAATAAAGCTTTTGAAGAATTCTGCGCTGAGAATGGTTTTTCTCAAAACTTCTTTTCACCTAGATCAACTCAGCAAATTGGAGTGTTAGAAAGGAAAATTCGTTCATTGCAAGACCAATGCTACTTGATCTAATCCTTCCTGATCACTTTTGGGCAGAAGCAGTAAGTACTGCTTGCCACATTCTTAACAGGTGTCTTATCAGGCCTATACTAATGACAACTCACAGGAATCAACAAGAAGCAGACTGGGAATCATGAAAACACTATGGAAAAAAATACAGAGAAGAAGCTTATGACAGCCAAAATCCTATTCAGGATTCGTGAAGAAATACATGGAAGGCAAGAGATCTCAAGTCATGAAAAACAAACAGTTGAAAAGAAAATAGGATATTTGTCAATCAATCAGCCAAGATTCATGGAAGAAGATCGATCAAGATTCAAGGAAGAATATATCAGCCAAGAATCAAGGAAGGGATTGAAGATCAATCACGAATCAAGGAAGATCACCTAACAAAGGAAGGAATTGATTTAATCATGCACATATCTAATATGGACATGATTCAGTAAGTCAATTAAAATAAAATCAAGGGATCATCTTAAGGATCCTTGATTTACAAACTCCCTTGGGTTTCTGAGACAGAGCAGCAACCATCCACATCTATATAAACCTTTCTTAGTCTTAGTTATGAAGTACGCAACTTCACTTGAGCTAATAATGCAATATTCTTTTATCTTTCATAAATCTTTGTAATCACGCGAGTGAAACAATTGAAAAGAAAAGAGAAAGAAAGATTCTAAGTGTAGGTTTACAAGTAGAGAAAGTGTCAAGGTAGAACATCTGCTTTGCATATCAGACATGATCAACTTACAGAAACCCTGTACATCCGAAGTTCACTTCAAGGCTCTAAAAGAAACCCTTGAAACCCAAGGGGACTGGAAGTAGGCACCACATTGGTGTTCCGAACCACTATAAATTCTCTGTGTTTTTACTTTTTGCAAATTACCATTACTGTTTATCTATTCTACTAATTTATAGGTGAGTCGATTGACCATTACAGGAAGTCGACTAAAGGAAATTTTAATTCGCCCACCCCCTCTCCCTCTCTTGAATTTTAGCTCTTAATTAAGCCTGATCTGCAATAAGGTATGCGACACTGAACCATTGCGGTGTTCACTAGTGAAAATTTTCTCATGGATGAAATAAATGTCCCTGCTCCTCGACACGGAGGGAATACATATCTCATTTTCACCTCGTTTCCTTGGATTCTCATGTATTCTCTATGCTTTTCCATTTTACCAACACCTAATCACGTTGGTTATCAAAATAATTCCAATAAAACCAAACAAAGACAAACATACCAAATTTTGTTCTGGAAATATAACTAATATGGATTTCACTTGGCATTTAAGCATATAAATATATCCAAGATCACTATCCAACACTTTAAGCTTTGTTCGTCCTCAAACAATTCCATACATGCGCCTACAAGACTTCAACTTACGACTCAACACACATACACATTCATACATTGGATAGACCACTCACATGGCATTTATCTTTTCACATCAAGCATGGTATGACTCTTACTCATTCAGAAAAAACTACATTGAAACCTCTAAACCCCAAAATTCAACTCAAAAACTTTTTGCAAACTCAAGCATGAATTTCACTCAACATATCACATAGATCACCTATCCATCATTGAACATTCACTCTCACCATGAAAGAGTTGTCCAAATTTTCACTCATATTCACGCAATGTATCTCACTAAAGGGCGTAAATGTAGAAACACACTCACTATCACAAGAGAATTCACATGCTCCAAATAATACACCATAGTCTTGCCCATAGTGATGCTCCACTAAATTAGATTGCTCTCATATAATCCAATAGGACTTTTTGGGTTGTAATGTGGGCTAGGAGACAGGTATGGATACTATACAATAGTGTTCTACAGTTCCCTAAGCACTTCACACCTTTTGACTTCATTACCCATTATTTCCATCTTTTTAATTTCAGCCCTCTCCTCAACAACCATTCCTTCACTAGTAACTCCTTCTCAGTACGTACAATTCCTTCATTTAATTTCATTATTTTGTTTTTTTTTTTCATTTTTTTTATGTCTCAGTCCTTTCAAAGAGGACTTTTCATCACATTGCAACAATCAATCAATTCATTTTACCCAACCATCCCTTTTTCAACTTTAATGAATGTGACACATCTATGCTACAATGCCTAAGGAAGCAAAGTGCAACAACTAGGAATTCAACACAAAAGTTAGGCGAATTGCATGGCTATCCACAAACGGCTATAGGCTCAAAGGATGTAGTAGGGATAAATTATGTGAATAGGCTAATATATCCAAGACAAATCAAGAACAACCCATTATCATCTTTTAAACAGAGTAGTACTTCATATTTTTATTCACACACACAGTCCATGCAAGTTCTAGACATCATGTTATACCACAACATACACAAAACCTTACCTCACACTGTAAATGTTCAAATCAGGAAAATCATTATAGAATTTTTAAGTTATACCTATGAGAGAATTCATATTAAGCTTAAGATTATTTTGAATCAACAAATGAGCTTAAAAGTCTCTAAACATAGTTCACCTCATGCTTTCTCGCTCAACAATTATCAAGTGATACATCCATAGCACAAAAAAATTGACACGACAGACAAATTGAAAAAGATTCACCCTTACGATGGTCATCATCCATCCATCCATCATAGGGCGACATCACTCTATTTATGACTACTGACTGATTCTACAAAGGAAATATTTTCTTATACGATTTAAAAGGACTATCCTTTGTCAAAGAACAAAAAAAAAACTCCAATGAATCCAAAACAAAATCATCACACATAACAAAAAATTTAACTACACGGGAAACTATCACACCCCACCAAAATCATATCACTGTCCCTAGTGCTGCAAATATAGAACATAACAAAAATAGGGTGTAGGACTTCCTTCATCAATCCTTCATAGCATCACCGCCTCTCCACTGCTAGAGGTTACTCCACATCATCATCTAATCACTATCCGCATCCGAGTCGGTGCATTGTTTATCATCATTCGTGGGTACATCATCCTCCGTGTGCTCGTAAAACTTGGTCCCCAATCCCAGGAATGCCTTGGCAAGAGCATTTCGAGGGTACTCATATTCAACCTCAAACAACTTCTCTCGTATCGAAACTCGGCTGCTATTTTTATGGTGCAACATCTCTAACCCGTACATGTGGGCCATGATCAGCTCATCCCTTCTATATCGCTCAGCTATAGTGAGAGCTTGCCCATGAAAAGTGTTCGTCCCGTTTGTCTAGGTCACATCCATCAAAACGTTAATTAATCGCGCCATTTAATCCAAATCTTCTCATGCACCCCCGCAGTTCTACATATTCAAGTGATCAACCCCCATAAGGCATATCTTCTCCCCCTGTGGATCTTCGCCTTTCGTATAGCTTATTTCAAAAAGACCCCTTTATTTATTCAAGTGTTTTTCATGAGGGCATAAACTTGGCAGACTGTATTGCGGGTGACATCAGTATAGTGCAGCCCGGTACCAAGCATTTCATCACAACTTTTAGTGACACACGAGCCTCGTTTTTCATCAGGGAATTGGGGAATGTCTAGTGGTACACCTTATGAGAGTAGTGGGTCCATTTGACGATGGAATGCATCTGACACAAAGTGTGTCAAAATTCAGGATATAGCGAGTGAATATTTAGGTCCGTCGGCACAAAAGGAAATACCTATCCTTAATTACTCATTTAACAATATACGGGTCAGGGTGATGCTTGTGCCTCGCACTTTGATGATATGTATGTTAAAACATAAACTCTCTTAATACTGAATTGAAGTATTAAAGCACAAATAACTCATTAAAATTTCAGGATATCATTAACATGGAGAACATCCGAATTATACAAGAAAAAGATAGCAAGTAGCCACTTACAAAGTGGATAGAAACTGAATAAGAAAATGTGCTACTAATAAGCCATAAAGGGACACCAACTTTAGAAAATTCAGCAACTAACTTTGACTGCGTCTTTTGCTAGAAAATAGGAAAGAAGTAAACTGAAATAACTAAATAACACTAAAAACAATAAGTTGCAAGAAAAATGTCAATTGTCTAACACTCCTCCTTGGCATGTTCGTGACAAACACCAATTCTTCCCCTCAAATAATCAAAACATTCCTTTGGCAGTGACTTAGTTAAAATGTCAGTTTAAGGACCTCCCGGTCATTTCTATATTTATGCCTTCTGTTCATCAATTCGAGTGTTCCTATAGTGACCCCAAGTCATTTATGACTTATTGGAACTGATAGTTTGGTCACCTGGTTTTCCATTTGTTTTTATACAGGTTTTAGTGTTTTGGAGCTTTGACATCTTGAACGATGAGGTTTAATCCAATTCTGATGATTCCATTACCTTCGTAAAGGTCATTTTAAGTTAGTAGCATGGTCAGCACAACTCTTGAGGATTTTCATGTGAGCTTGTATGATTAGGCGTTTTAACTTTCAAGTTAAGGCTGACGTTTTACTTTAGTCAACAATTTGAGTAAACGAGCTTAGATGGGAATTTATCAAGCACTGGTTAGCTCCGAATGTTGAGTTTGGTCTAGAACGAACCTTCGTTTGGATCTTGAGGCTTCCAGGCTAATTTTGAGCCCTCTTGTGAATTTTGGCTTAAAATGGAGTTTGGGGGTGAGACCCACTTTTTGCCGAGATGATTTAGTATTGGAATTTTGATTGCTCCATTGGTTCCGGAATAATAAATTTGAAGGGTTGCATATATCGTTTGTGTGCACATGGTATCGAACGAATTAGGAACGCCCCATCGTAACTTTAAAACTTGTCAAAACCAGCTGATATGCATCAGCTGGTGCAAGTGTTGTTTAAATTCAACGTGGGTACTAAATATTATTTTTGATTTTCAAATCTTTTATGGATGTAAACATCAGTGGTATACTTTTTTTTTCTTATATGATGTTTGGCTAAAACCCCAAATTCTATGGGTGTGATTATGGAGTTGGGTGTTGATTTAATTTAGTGGGTCTGCTACCTTGCTCTATTTTACTAAGTTCATCCTTGGATTTGAGTTATTTAGCATAGGGTTAATTTATGGGTTAACATGGCCAACTTTATCCTACCCTATATCTTCGATTGGTGCTCAAGAGAGATCATTGAAGTGAGTAAACAAATTATTCTTACAATTTAGGTTTGATTCATGTAGTTTGCTCGAAAGAAAAATTGTGGTTCAATTCTAGTTGCCAATCTTCTCGAAAGAGAGATTTTAGTGAGGTATTGGGTTAATTTGTGATTTACATAGATGAGACGGAAATGAGATCTTATGATATGATGCTTGGAGATTGAAAGAAGATCTGCGTCCTCAAGGATTACCCATGTTATCCATGTTTGTCAGCATTATTGAGCAAACACTTTTATCCCTATTTGACATAGATACAAATCCCCACACCCTTAGATCGACTCTTACTTGTCTAAACCCCTGTGTTTAGTTCATTTGTGGTAATTGATTCCAAAGCTTCTTAAATTTTGTAGAATCATACACCCATTTTTCCTAATTGCTACAATAAATTAGTTGTATTTTAATTTCCACATTTTATTCTAATCATTAAATCACTTCTTGTGAGATTTGACTCCGACTCTCTTGTTGGATATTTTTATTGCTAAATACTGCTTACTCTTCTAATTGTTTTTAAGAATAATTTGAGTGTTATCAGGCACGTAGCCAACCGTGCAGGAACGCAGTAACTGCTGCCTCGGCACTCTAGCGCACTGAAATTGCATCGGCCGCGTGGAAAGACACTATCCTGTAAAATGTGCATAACTTTTTACTCCAAACTACAATTGATGCAAAATTGGTGGAATCAGAAAGAAGACTCAAATACGTTTAAATTGAAAGGTTATAGGCCACGTAACTCTTCATATTCAAAGAGATATGGTCGTTTGAAGTTGACCCAAGTAGAATCTTATACCAAAACTTAATCGGGAAGAAATCTTTCAACTCAACTTTGTGCTAGAGAATTCTTGTGACATATCTCCAAATTGAACACCTAAGCATAATTTAAGAGTAACCGGATATGATCTTATACGTAAATAAGAATAGTTCATGTCTTAGATTAGAAATATTTGGGGTATTACATTGGCATAACAGTCTAAGGTAGACTACAATTTTGGGATATGCCGTTCACAATTGTTTTCATATTTGTTAGTTATTTGTTATTGTATAAATAATCTTTATTTTCAATGATATAAATCAAATCATATGAGTCATAGTTTTTTATTATTACATGCATGTTTTTGTAAAAATTTTATCCTTCAAATGAATCTAAAAAAGATTAAATGGGACACACATGCAACACACATGCCCAGAAATTATTCAATTAAAGGGAACAAACATAGATGTATCTTAAAGACATTCTTCATAATAACAATAAGACTGAACTCTATTTACAAACACTAATTTGATTAAAGAAACTTTTTTTATGCCTGAAATTCAAGAATCAGAAGTTTTGAATTCTCAAAGTTGTAAAAATAGAGTAATAGAGACTGAAGAGTTCGAATAAATTGAATGCATAAACAGAATATATACAGAACAATATAAAAAAAGAAAACAAATGAAACATGAACTTTGATGAGCCTCTTTTGTGAGAGACAAAATAGTTAAAATAGAGGGAAAACAATAAATTTATGTAATGTTTGTTCCGTAAGAAACATAGTATAAGATATCAATTACATTCATCAAGAAAAATGATACATTATCCAGTATATAATGAGGGAAGGAAACCAATAAGCAGACTACATAGCAAACAAACCTATTGACAAAGTAAACTACACATTTTTGGATATCAACCACATGGATATCAACAGTGAGAAATTAAATTGCTCATATTTGAGTGTATCAACTACTAGGAGATAAAGGGAATGGGAAGGTCATAACACACGTTTTAACATAAAGATCATTTACAAAAAATTATGAAGCTAAGAAAATGTGAAGAGCTATCAAGACTAGGCTACTTCAGCCATCAAAAGAGAACGCAATTACAAGTTGAAGGGAGGTAGTTTAAACGAGATGCAAAAACTTGCAGAAGTCAATAGAATGAACTCCATGTACTCTTGTTAGCTGAAAAAGGAATACACACACACATGACCTTACATGTTGATGATCCATAGCTTGAGGAGGTGGAACTTCTTATTGATCAAAAGTGGGAACATTTTTCAGGTGTGGATTGGAGTTAGACTGAAAGAGAGAGGCGAATTAGAAATGGGAAATCCTACTATTAGGGAGATATTTTTGGGAGTTTGTCGCGGGATATCCGGGTGGGCTACCCTTCTATTTATTTTCTTTTTTAATTGATATGGGCATTAGGCCCAGATGACTGTTGTAATTCTTTTGACATTCATTTTAATAAACGTCAAAAGTTGTTTTTAAAAAGTGTACATTTTGTAACATATTAGAACATTCTAACGAACCAGGATGATGTAAAGTGTGAATAATAAATCATCCAACGGTGTCACATAAATTCATTTATACTCAAAATTTAGAAATTTGAATTCTAAAATATACTCAAAATTTAGAAATTTGAATTCCAAAATTTTGATGTAACATAAATTTAATTGGAAAAAATAGTATGAGTACATTCTTTTATTATATAAGAATTGCCGTGCAAGGGTATTTTCTGAAAAAGCAAAAAAATATTTTATTTTGTTTTCTTAAATTAAATTAGTGTATAACTTTTTAAAAAATGTTCGACCTACTTTAGCTACGCCCTTTAGTTTTCATTCTTATACTTTACTAATCGCTTTATTACTTTGAATGTTTGTGTTCTTTGTGGATATTTTGCAATTACTTTGAGTAAGAAATCTGACGATCGATGAAGAAAGATATTTAAATTGGGGACATCCCAATAGACCTATTACATTAGGTTTTTAAGAAAAAATGATGAGATAATTACAGGTCATGTAGCAAATTTACTTGCCAACGTCTTTATTAATCATTACAGGCAAGTTTACATAAACAATTAATGATTTTTATGAATCTAAAAAATATGAGACACATGTGCAACACACGTGCCCAGAGACTAGTCAATTAAAAGGCACAAACATGTATTTATCTTAAAGAGATTCGTCACAATAACAACCACACTGAACTCTATTTACAAACACTAACCTAATGAAATAAAACCTTTTGTTTTTGCCGGTAAAAAAAATCGAACGTTTTGAATTCTCAAAATTGTAAAAATAAAATAGTAGAGACTGATGAGTTCGAATAAATTGAATGCATAGAGAGAATTATATATAGAATGATATAGAGAAACACAACAAAAGAAACATGAATTTAAATGAGCCTCTATATTATGAGAGAAAAATGTGAAAGGGGGAGGGGGATAAAAAACGTACATAAAATGTGTGCCAAAAGTGACATACTAAGACATCTAATACAATCTTCAAGAAAAACAATACATTGTCCAGCATATAATGAGGGAGGAGAACAAATTAGCAGACTATGTAACAAACATGGCTATAGACATAGGAAATTACACATTTTCAAATTTCGTTTTAACATGAAGATCATTTACAAAAAACCATGAGGCTACGAAAATGTGAAGAGCTATCAAGACTAGGCTACTTCAGCCATAAAAAGAGAACACAATCGCAAGTTGAAGAGAGATAGTTTAAGTGAGATGCAAAAACTTGCAGAAGTCAATAGGAAGAACTCATTGTATTCTTTTTAGCTAAAGAAAGGAATACACGCAGACATGACCTTGAATGTTGATGATGCATAGCTTGAGGAGGTGGAACTTCTTGTTGATCTAAAGCGGGAACATTTTTCAGGTGTGGGGTGGAGTTAGACTGAAAGAGAGAGGCGGATTAGAAATGGGAAACCCTACCATTAAGGAGATGTTATTGGGAGTTTATCTCAGGACATCCAGGTGGGCTACCCTTCTATTTGTTTTCTTTTTTAATTGATTTGGGCACTAGGTCCAGATGACTGTTGTAATTCTTCTGAGATTCATTTTAATAAAATTTCAAAAGTTGTTTTTCAAAAGTGTGCATTTTCTGACATATTAGAATATTCTAACGAACCATGATGATGTTAAGTGTGAATATTATATCATCCAATTGTGTCACATAAATTCATATATACTCAAAATTTAGAAATTTGAATTCCAAAATTTTGATGTAACACAAATTTGATTGGAAAAAATATTGTGAGTACTTTCTTTTAATATATAAAAATTGACGTGCACGAGTATTTTAAGAAAATTGACGTGCACGGGTATTTTAAGGAAAAGGAAAAAATATATTTTATTTTGTTTTATGTTTCATTAAATTAGTGTATAACTTTTTCAAAAATGTTCCACCTACTTTAGCTACGCCCTTTAGTTTTAATTCATATACTTTACTTATCGCTTTATTACTTTGAGTATCTGTGTTCTTTGTGTATACTTTGAGTAAGAAAACTGACGGTCGATGAAGAAAGATATTTAAATTAGGGACATCCCAATAGGCTTCTTATATTAGGTTTTTAAGAAAAAATATGAGATAATTAAAGGCCATATATCAATTTTACTTGCCAACGTCTTTATTAATGATTACATGCAAGTTTTCATAAAAATTTAATCATTTTTATAAATCTAAAAAAAATATGAGACACACGTGTCCAAAGACTAGTCAATCAAAAGGCACAAACATTGATTTATCTTAAAGACATTCAGTACAATAACAACCATACTAAACTCTATTTACAAACACTAACCTAATGAAATAAAACCTTTAGTTTTTGCCGGTAAATCAAGAATAGAACGTTTTGAATTCTCAAAATTGTAAAAATATAGTAATAGAGACTGATGAGTTTGAATAAATTGAATGCATAGAAATAATTATATAAAGAATGATATAGAGAAACACAACAAAAGAAACGTAAATTTAAATGAGCCTCTATCGCATGAGAGAAAAACGTGAATGCGGGGGGGGGGGGGGGGGGCAAAAAAAAAAAAAAAA
>JAJOOO010001317.1:0-33838 GCA_029582685.1 Solanum piurae | reverse complement strand
AGTATCATATGGTAAAAATGGTGAAAAAATGAAGAAGATAGACTAGATAGTACCCATCCTCACATACCTTGTGTTTCATTTGAAGTCTCTGGAGGCTAATCTCACTATCAATAACCTCTCGCTTCTTCTCCTCTCTCTGCACACAACAAGATCAGGGGAAATGACTGTCGACTTTGCAGATCATAAGGAATTAATTGGTATGGGTCTGAACCTTGTTCGTGAAGTCCAATTATCCCATTCATACCCACAATTTACCCAATGCACCAATATATATATATACATATATATATATATATATATATATATATTAGTAACTATTAAGAAATACAAACCTTGATGAGAGCCTCAAGAATGATCTTTGCTTGGTCAAGGTTGCGCCTAACCTGGAAAATGTGAAATGATATAAGTAAATTTCCTAAGAGCAAAAGACCAAATCATATGTAGCATTAACTCATCTATAGCCAGAGAAGCTTTTACTAATGCAGTCTATCACGCTCGCCAAGTATAGAGGCTATGTGCCACAGAAAAAATCATGTAGGGAACGGCTATTAGTTTTTGAGATCATTATTGTTAGGTATTAAACTACCACCACATCACCGTATTTCTACATACAAGAAGTTCATTAAGCGAACAAGAGAGACTGATACAATACAATCTTCAAATAAGAAATGATGTGACAACTCGCAGTTGGCAAGAAGGCAATACGTGATTGAATAGTTACCATCATCTTAAAAAGGATGTCTAGATCCATTAATGGGAAAACAGAAATTGAAGAGCAACATTTGCAATAATTTGACATTGTTTCAGCAATTCATGCTGAACCTAATGAAGAGCTGTTAGATCCGAATGAAAGGAAATGATGGATAGTATATACAACTGGTGGAAAAGAAGCTCATGATTCTGGGTGCAGCTGGACTGGGATGATGATAAGCAAGATATGACATGAAAGAATCACCTTGGCCAATTCACAGGGAACTGTCAAGATAGACAATCATAGGTAGATGGGTATTTCATTTTAGAGGATAGATCAAGAAATAAGAGCTAAATTCGTCCTTGGGTTCACCTGGCGAAGCTTTTCAAAGGACTGTGCATTGTTTTCCCTCCTTTGCATCTGTCAAAGAAAAGAGGAAGCCACATATTCTCCATTAACACAAACAAAATTCCATAAGAATTTAATTGTCAACCAGAAATTTTACACAAGAAGATTGCGACAGTCATAGAATGGAATACCCTTCTTGTATGAAGTCTGTGGGCCTTCTCCCTTGGCCTAAATACATTATACGGATTCGTGTCGTTAACTGGTGGAGGCGGCTTCAAAATGACAGCAATGACCAGTAGTCAGTAGATAATCAACAGCAACAAATACAGTCATATAAAACTAAAAGAACATCAAATCTTCATTATGCTATAATAATGACACGATTTGCACAATTTTTCATTAGGTATGGACAAAACATAGTAATCATTGATCACCCAAGGGCCAAGGCAGAATTTAAAAATTATTGCTGGAAGTACCACTCAAACAGGGTTGCAGATCCGAAAGTGTTTCAGAAAACAGAATAACGAAGCAGACAAGACTAGTTCACTCTACAATCTTCCACACATAACCAATTGATGAGGTTAACTAAGGAAATAAGATTAAATCAACAACTATATAGTAGTAAGTGATAAAAAAATGGAAATTGGGCCTAATTCAACCTAAAAAATTAGCTCAAGATATAAGGATTGCCCAAAGACTATATAAGGAGACAAATTGCCTCCTACCCACGAAGGTAGGCCACCCGCACACCCAGGTCTGCCAACTGGAGAGTGGACAAGATAATATGGGGGTCCCAACATCGGTGAAACAAGAATTGGGCGGGCCTGGCTCGATACAATGTTGAATTGTCTGACTATCTCATCTAAAAGCTTTAGATGAGATAGTCACGCATTTCAACATAGTAGCATAGCCCAGATTCGAGTCTCACCACCATCCAATATCAGAAAGAATTTTCATGTGCTTGGCCCATGAAAAAAGAATAAGGATCGTATGTGAGAGGGCATGTTGAAGAAATCAAATAACTAATAGTGTTAGAATACTAATTCAAATCACTCAACTGAATTTACAAATTAGGAAAGTCGAACTGACCTGCAAACGTCGAAGAGAAGGCTTCTGCAACCGCTCCCGCTAATAAAAAAGAAACAGAAGGTTGCATGAGGATTCATCTTTAAGGACCACATCTAAATCGACTCTATTACTTCTGATAAGAAGCAAACACCAAAGGCTCTAGTAATCAAGCATTCGGAGCTTTCATGTTGAATATTATACATAAAGAACAATCAATGTGATCCCAAATTTCCAATTAAAATCCACAACATACAAGTTGGAGGATAAGTTTTCATTGTTTACTCCGCATAAACATTTTGTTGACATGCAATGGGATGCTTTTAACACATTCTCAAATTGATTTACAATTAATCTCATCATCTCTGGAAAAAAACACATCTATACAAACCTATGGAACACACATGATGGGTTGCTCATAACCCATCCTCAAACTATTTTCCAATTTAAAAACATACAAACTTATTCAGAATACAGGGCAAAAGAACGAGGTCTCAAGATGTAAATGAAAAGGTCAGATTCTTAATGATGACAAATCAGCAACGCAGTCTTCTATAAAAATCAGCAATTCCACGACCTTCAACAAGTTCCATATCAGAAGTCACATCTGCTAACAAATGTCAAATTAAATAGTTGCAGACATCCCACCCACTGTCCGAACTTTGCCCCATAAAAGGTTACAAAAAAAGAAGAAAATACATTTAGGCTTTAGCACCTATAGATGGAAGCCGCTAATATTAAGAGATGACCTCAAACCTTACAAACCTTACAAGAAAGGTAATGAGTAAGAGAATAACAGGCAAACAGGCTTATTAAGTAGAATATAAGCTTTGTGAATATATCAGTAGTGTGAAAGCAAATTTACAGATTTTGGTGGACGCAAACAAACAAGAAACTTCCAACATAACTTGTTGAATCTCTCGACATGGAACCCCATTAACAGTGTGTTTGTCATATTTTTCTTTTGATGAACATGTGTGTTAACCCAGTGTTCAGGGAAGCGTGAAGCGGAAAAAAGCGATAAGTCCCCGCTTCACGCTTTAAGCGATGAAGCGCTCACATACTCATTCTAGTCTGTGAAGCATAGAAGGCTCGCATCGCTTCGCTCGCTTTCCTGAACACTGTGTTAACCAAATTATACAACCGAAAGTGGTGAGAAATACATACCTTATCCTTCCAGTAATTATAAATAGACTGGAATACTCCATACTTAATGGATAGAGATTGCAAGGCCTGAATTTAAAACAATAAAAAGGGAAACAAATGATGAATAAGTAGGAAAACTAAACTTCACTACATTCAGAGATGCAAAAAATCTCAGAAAGTAAAAAAATCAAAACAGCTAAGAATAGGGATATCCAAAAAGAAGAAAGATGTACAAAGATCATGTACAGGTTATGTTGTTCAAATTGAAGAAACGAACACAATTTCCAATGTCAGCAACAAACATAAAGAATCCATATATCTTATAATAGCAGAACTTGAGCATTTTCAGTGAATAGAGGCTAGGTTTTCGTGAATAGAGGCTAGATAATGCAAAAGCGAAAAGGATTGCAAAGCGCAGGAAATGGCTCTAGTTTTTGTATAATGATGGAAGATTTTTTAGTTTTTAAGTAGCTTGCAACAGTCTTGCAATAATGCACCTGAATTCTCCAGTAGGTCCACATATAAGTTACAACTACAGCATATGGAGTTCTTATTAGAGCAAACAATATCAAAAATTGCAAAGTGGATTCTTTCAATAACAATGCAACACAAAAGACAAAGTCAAACTTGCAAAATCAACAGACTAACAAGAAGAGCTAGCTTTTACCTCAACAGCAGCATCAAAACTTAGAAGCACAGGAACTGGCAAGCCAAGCGTATTTGCTATAACTCCTGCTCTTTCTCGGGCCTTGTGATCTAAAACTTCTAGTTTATACAAAATTGTCTCCAACCTGTATCAGGAAACAAAAGTGATTTTGTTGCCTATGATCAATAAACAAAATTCAAGTCTTGAATTAAGCATATTGTATTCCTTATAGAAAAACATCATATTGAGAGGAAAAGAACAGGATGAAATACATAGAGCATAGACAAATTACACTCAGCATCAGAAACCTGGAGCCAAATACAGATTAAAGATAAAATAATTAAAGGGACTAAAAGTGGCTTGAGGAAAATGGAGAAAGGAGTGCAAGCAAGTAGGATAGAAACAAACATGGCAGCTCTAAGAAGCAAAACTCAGGTCTAGTACTTAGCTTACGGTGTGGGAAGGATATACTAGAATAAAATTAAGGGGTTGTCTGGTTTATGAATAAGGATAACAGTCCAGGGAAAAAAAGGGAACATCTTATCTCGCGTTTGGTTGAACTTTTGATTCTGGGATTATCAATCCCGGGATTATACCACAATTCTGGCATTATTTTTCTACCACACTCGATGTGGGATAACAATACCAGGATAAAACACCAAAATGATTTAGATGCCCTTCTCCAAAACTCTTCTCCCAAAGTCCTTTAGAAAACTCAAGGTTAAAATCGAAAAAAAAGTTTATCCCAATTTATCTAGTTTAAAACCAAACATATGTATTTTATTATACCCCAATATCCCATTTTAGTTAAAAGAAACAAACATCTACCAATAAAAGCATATCCCCTAAATGATTCCATCATTATTCAATCCCCACATTATAATCCATGTCTAACTTGTTTACCAACCAAACGACCCCTAAGTTTGTATGCTTCTAGGATAAAAGGTAATGTCACGCGACTTTTGCAACTTCAGCACAAAGGAAATAGTGTCTTCCATGTGGAAACCAACATGTCACAACAGGACTAACAGACAAAAAACTGAAATCCGACTCAGATATCAGTGGAAGGTCAAGTAAGGTCTAAGAAGATCCCCAAGTTTGTTAGCCTTTAAGTCTTTAACACCAAATCCATCAATGTTACAATGTCATAAGTGACCTGTTTCTCCAGGTTAAGATAGCACAAGATTTGCTTGGAACACCTCAGAGGTAATGTCAGTTTGCATCATCCAAGCACGCTAGCACAGTTGATATAATAATGGAAATGATTTTCTTACAAAGAGACCTCTTCAGGAAAGCACCATTATTTGAGCTTATCCTTCACTAGATGGTTTTCGTTCAGTATAAGCATGGATTGTCCTAGGTACTTTATGGTTTGGCTAATTAGCTCAGTGTATAGCTTAAAGGAGTTGTGCTATGACTACAGAATGGCTTCTGTCCACCTTCCTCTCTTCCTTCTACACCTGGAGTATTTTGTTAGCTAAGCTCTCCGGTGCATTGTGCCATAGTGTGATAAGAACTTATGCAATACAGCTATTATATAGATTTTAGAGTCTCTTACTTCTGTTCTTCAAACTAATTCTCACAAGTACCACATTTTATTACTCTCCGTGTGAATGCAAACATATCCAACTAGCAGTGACATGAGGAAACAATAATAAAGGATGAACCAACCATAAGGAAGAAACAGAGAGCAAATGTCTCAAGGAAAGCTGTGTATGTGGGTGGGTGTATAAATGTAACACAGTAGGTATACAGAAGCATGGTTTAAGATTTTTTTACTTTTCAGCTGCAAGAACTTTTCTTTCTCTGTTGAACTCTTGAAGCCAATCTTCATCCTCATTGTCAAGATCATACTCCACAAATTCTCCAATCTCAGCCCGAGCTACATTAAATTTTAACAAAGTTCCAGAAGTTACTACTCAGATGATACTAACAACATCCCCAGTACAGTACACTTGACGTACCTCCCCTAGCATGTATATATGATGTTGGCTGCGCAAAGGTGGGGGAATAATCTCTTTCATATGTATCCACAATCACATACTCAGGAGTTGGTATTTCAGGAGCCAACTTCTTGCTAGAAGTTTGTGGCACCTAAAGAATAAATTATTGTCCAACATAATAAGCTTAGGTACAGGCACAATTCACCAGCACAGCAGTAATGGTGTCATGATTAAGACCAATTACGTTATGAAAATTTTAACTTAGGACATTTAACTTGAAACAAAGAGATTAAAACATAAAAGAGTTAGTTAAACTGAATGAAGAATTCATGCATGCAAATTTATATCACAGATAGTCCATGCAATGCAATATAGCATAAAACTACAAGGATTGAGCTCAAAAACCTCATTTTCTGTAGCTTCAGAAGCGAGACGAAGGATAAGGTTTCGTGTATTAGTCTGGGAATCATCATCCTCAAATTCCTTGATAGATTTTAAAATTGGCAACTTCTTGTGAATGTCAAGAGGACGCGGTCTAAATGAGAGTCTACTCATTATCAACTGAGCTCATTCCCCACACAAAATTCACTCTGTTCTACTCCGGCGGCTCAACCCTAAAGCCACTAAAACAGTGGCAGTGGCTTTAGGCCCCAAAAAATAACCAAAACCCCCCAAATTCAGTTCGCTCAAATACCGAAGATACACAAAAAGGAGACAAATTCGAGACCAAACGAAGAACCAAAACCAGATGAAGAAGATACATACATAAAAGAGACAACCAGATCTGATGATGAAGGCGATGTAAATAGTGAGAAGCACCGTATTAACATTTGGAAGAAACAAAATACCTAAGTAGAATATAAAAACAATTATGTATTTTTACTGTTACTATTAATTAAAACTTTGTTGCTAATCTTTACTAATTTCATGCACGTATTTTTTGTAATTTTATTATTCACCTAGTTATAATTAAAAATTATACACAGTTACTTTTTTATGTCTTAATTTGTTTAATTCACTTCAATTTGAATCAATCGTGTTTTAATATTGATTTTGTAAGATTATCTTCGATTCTTTGAGATATTTTATTAAACATTTCATGTTCAAATTAATTTGATTATCAAATAATTAAATTTTAAAAAATATTGTCTTGCCTTTAAATGTCTTCTAATCACTATAATATTAATTTTTGTAATTAAAATTTTTATGAAATATTATATAACTAAAAAAATAATATTTTAATTGACATATTCAATAAAGTGAAATCTTAATTTAATTTTTACACACATTTAGAATAATTTTGATAGTACATGTAACAAATGATTTTATTGAAAAAGTTTTCAAAATTATAATGATTAAAAAAGATTTAAACATTTGTGTTGATATGTAATGTACAATATTTTATATACGTATATTCTTGTCTTACAAATATTACAAAGAAATGTTGTGCCATCAATTGAAAAAAGAAAAAATATTGGTTTTGTAATTTTATTATTCACGTAGTTATAATTAAAAATTATACACAATTATTTTTTTATGTCTTAATTTATTTAATTCACTTCAATTTGAATCAATCGTGTTTTAATATTGGTTTTGTAAGATTATCTTCAATTTTTTGAGATATTTTATTAAACATTTCATGTTCAAATTAATTAAATTATCAAATAATTAAATTTTAAAAAATATTGTCTTGCCTTTAAATGTCTTCTAATCACTATAATATTATTTTTTGTAATTAATTTTTTTACGAAATATTATATAACTAAAAAAATGATACTTTAATTGACATATTCAATAAAGTGAAATCTTAATTTAATTTTTACACACTTTTAGAATAATTTTGATAGTTCATGTAACAAATGATTTCATTGAAAAAGTTTTCAAAATTATAATGATTAAAAAAGATTTAAACATTTGTGTTGATATGTAATGTACAATATTTTATATACGTCTATTCTTGTCTTACAAATATTACAAGAAATGTTGTGCCATCAATTGAAAAAAGGAAAAAATAATTATTAAATTATATTCAATTACAATATATTTTTTAGAATTTATGATAATAATATATATATATACGTAACTTTCTTTTCTAAATTTTGGCTTTAAATTACCTATTATATTAAGTCTCCCCGAGCTTATCTAACTCGCACAAATAAAAGAAAAAAACAAAATAGTTCATTTTAGAATTCAATGATTGAGCAGAGTCCGAGTAGTCCGAGTCAAATCAGTGATCATGTATATTTGGCAATTTAAATGGGTTTTGGGCATTCGTATGTACATTTAATATATTACGAATCAACCAATAATAATTCTACTATAATTGGACTTTTTATATCACTATAAAAAAAATTGATCATGTATATTTGATTTTCAATCCATTAAGCATTTTTAATATATTTAGGGAAATATAATGGATTGCAAAAATGTTTAAGAAGCAAATATATGGAAGTAAATAACTATGGTTAGGACTTTATTTTAACCAATTAAATATCAACCATTAATTCTAAACTATGACATGTGTCTGCAATCTAAGCTAAAACTTCTGAAAAATGGAGAGAAGAGAAATGGAGAAGACCCGGATTCAAATACGAAGTGGTTAGTAATTTCTTCATTGTGGCACTTCCGCTTGGTAAAACAATTACTTTACAATATTAAATATACCATTTTCGTATAACTTGAACAACCTAAAGAAGAAATTAGATGAGAGAAAAAGGAAATTCATGGACCTAATTAGTTTATGAAAGAACCATAACATGTAAAAGTTTATTGTTAGACATGAACAAAGAAAAAGATAAATAAAATGGATTTTTATTTGTATGGGTTGGGGTTCGAGTGGGTATGGATAAAATGGAAGGGATTTTAAAATTGAGCTCAAGCAAAGACACTTTTTTTTTTAAAAAAAGACAAGAATTAATCTTTTTTCTTAAAGTTTGCATAAATGACATATTATAGTCTTATTATATTAGTCTAGACTAGAAAGAATGAACTAGTTCACATTAGGTCGTAAATATGAGAGAATACTGTTCAATATTTCAACTTTTAATTGTATGAAGAATTTTTCACAAAGCTAACGTATCAGAACAAATTTTCTTTACATTGTCAATACATATAACTAACACTTACCTTTTGCTACATTCCTTTGAAATGATTCTCTCAAGTACCATATTATTGGCCTGAGTTCAAAAAGGAATATAACAAAAGAGATATAAGATCCTTGTGGCAGGAGAATATAGATAAACTGAAACTTAACATTCACACTTCACTCGTATACTGACTCCATTTCATGAAATCATCTTCATCATCATACTCCTTAACTGGATTCTCCATTTCCGGAACATCTTGCTCCACTGTTTCAACTTCTTTTTCCTCAACATGTTCAGACTTTGCTTCTTCCTCCTGTGCAAAATCATCATGCAGAATCAGGAAATCGGAAAGAAAAAAGAAGACAATTTCTCGCGGTCAACCCTGATAATAGTCTACTCAAACCACGTAGGCCACATTCCTCCTTAATTTCTCCAGCCAGGTAATAACACAAAAAACATCATAATGACATGAGCGTTAGTATAATGATGCATTAAGCAGATATAACATTATAGAAAAGAAACATAATAGATAAGAGCCTGCACCCCCCCTCCCCCACCCCCCGCACAGAGGAAGATATACAAGAAAGATGATGAGAAGAGAAGATTCATACATAGATCTCCTGAGTCCCCATTTCCTCATCCCCGGTCAAGTCAATTGACTCATCTTTATCAGCGTACTGCAATTCCTCAGCTTCAATTTGCTTTAAACGCTCGATTACTCGTTCGAAGTGGGAATGATCTGCAACAAGTATAGTATCATGTAAAACCTCTATAGAAAACTTCAAAAAAATGCAACACATTTTACTAAAAAAGGCTCTCTTCTTCAGGTCAATGATCTTTTTTCCCTCTGTGATGGTCTGATGACAAAGAGGGAAAATTTAAGTGGTGCATGCTTGTCATGCTGATGAAACATTACTCTTTATTGGATGAAAAAGAAATTTTGCATTTATACAATGCATCCCCAAACTCTATTTTACGCCCATTTAAAACGAAATGTTGTCATAACAATGAGTCTTGGCAAAATAAATAGATGTGAGTGCAGCAGAGAAAGTTGAACAACATTTACCTTTCGAACGATTTGTTAGAGCATCATGAAGCCTAAATGGATTTTGCCGCTCTTCTTTCTTGTATTTTAGCTTTAGCTGCCTACGTGTCCGGCCAGGAAAAAGTTGTTGTATAAGGGATAAATCTGTCCCAAACTGCTGCACAGCCTGAAGACAAGTTTGTTTAAATGTTTAAAGAGAATACCAAGGAAAAAGAGCAAAAGAGTATGGAGTGCATCATAGTACCATTCATGCCAATCACATAAAGCATCTTTATCCATTTGCTCTATTTGGTGTCATGACATCATCAAGTAAACAGTAATATAATCTTTTTTCAAATACCTGAATACTTGTTGCATCTGGGGTCTGCTCCCCTACTCTTCACATAAAACTTAACAATTATAATATAAAAGGGAATTTATCCCATATGTTTTGGTATGGATACCTAAGGTAGTGGGGTAAGGTCTGGGACTCTGGGTACACTCTACCCTCCCCACACCCCACTTGTGGGACCTCAGTGGGTATGTCGTTGTTATGGGTGCCTTTGAATCCCACAATTCACTTGGATAAGTATATTCATGTAATATTTGAAAAGGACCTTATCTCAAATAGAGAAAACAAAGCAACAGTTATAAATAAATACCAACAAGCATGTCCTACAGGAGTCTTTCACTGCTATCTCATAGGAAGGTCTCAACAATTGAAGCAAATTTGATTTAAACAGAATTGACAGATCTATGAAAGGAGTCCACAAACTTTGATATAGAATGCGTAGGTCTGCTAATAACTTGAGCACTTTATAAGTTGCACTTGTAAGGATCCCCTATTTAAAACTTATTTTTCTTGATCAAATTAAAATTATCTCCTTATTTTACTTGTGCATCTTTCAGTAAGCTACAAATGAAAGGGGTGTACCTCATAGAAAAGTTCTGTGTCCTGTTTTGACCATCTTGTGCTGGGGGTTTTGTCCATGTAAGTCTGATAATTGAAGTAGGCAGAAGTATCTTCAGCCATAGTACTTTTATTATGATCATCCGCTTCCCCATCTTCATCTGAAGCATAGGTCTCATCCTCATCATAATTAGAAACAGATGCACCAGCACTGCACAAGCACAAGTCATGAAGAAGCTGTGACTTGAAAAGGAAAGGATCTCGTCCTGAAGTCAAAAATACATGCAACACCATCCAGCACAAGTAAAAATGTGCACTTTGACACAAAAAAACCAACTGATAACAAAGCTATTCCAGCATGCATCAAACTTCTAAGATCTCTTGTCCTGATAATTTTACCTTCCGGAAATACAATTTAAGTGTCCAAAATTGAATTAGAGTACTTTATAATTATTTCTCATATTAGATATGACAATTATACATCTCAAACCATGTCAAAGATCACCTAGTATGACCTCCTAATATCTATATTGGCTTGAAGGAGCACAAATTATATAACATATTTAAGTATGAAGTATTTACTAATGGCATCTCTTTTCTCATTTACCTATGACTAACGAAAATAGCTTCTCATAACAGACCCCATAGGACCATTATAAATTGGTCAAGAGAAACATTAAAGAAGAATTGATATGAGAGTGGTTGGACTGGTAATTAGAACAGTTCTAAAAGTAAAGAAAATAATGAAGCTGTAGACAATATAAGAAAGACCAGTGATGCTCTTAAATAGTTAGAAGCAGATGTTATGAATAGAAAATAGAATGTGTCGAGCCAATAATAACCTATACGCATCATCTACATTTTCACTTTTAACAAGAACAGATTTATTAAACTATGGAGTAAACAGAGAAACACTAAGCAAATTGTTAAACACGGGTTAGTATTTTTTTCACAAATAAAGCAAAAGGTAAATGTAGATTAGTATATTTTATTTAATTGTATATAAGCTTCTGATACCTCTGATCTGTAGTAGTAGGTATTTGTGACACTGCTGCGTCTTTTTTCTGCAAGTAAGGATGGCAAGCAATGAAACAAGAGAATCAAGGATGACTGTCAATAACAAAATTTATCCTTTTAAGTTTTCCTTGTTTTAAAAGGTTGATGGCAAACAAGAGAAAAATAAAGAAGAAACATACCGCCAACCGCTCTTTGTGCTCAGCTAATAAAATTAGATCCTTAATAGGCACCTTTGAATAGTCAATCTCATCCATGGGAGCCTCAAGCAAAGCCTTGTCCACTGTAAACAAGGAAGTTCCTGGTCAACAAACAATCATAACCATAACTAACCCAAACGGAAGCAATACCCACTAGGATTACCTGTTCTCCTCTTTTGACGAGTGGAATGAGAAAACTTTTTAGGCTTCTTGTTGGCTGCCTGATCAGAAGCTTCAGCAGTCTTTTTACTCTTCCTAACTCGTTTTCCTTCCTTATTAACTGTTTTCTTGGACTTCTTCTGTACCTTTTTCCCTTGTGAGTCATTTTCCACCAAAAACTCCTCATCATTCCCAATTGTAACAGAATCATTAGGATGTTCAGGCACATATTCCCCATCACCAATTACGTCTTCATCAGACTCATCTACTAGTCTAGATGCATTCACGGACTTTCTTCTACTCCTTAATGATCTACTCTCTCCGTTCTCTTCACTAATTGCAGAAAGTTCAGATGCAGAGAATTTTTGTTTTTTAGTCTTAGGCCTCTGAGGTACCTAAAAAGACATTTCAAGTGGGTTAAGAAGAGGAACAAAGGACTCCAACGAGGCAAGCCATTGCAGAAATTAGAGAAATAACTGAAAGAATTCGAAAAACAAGTTAAGGATTTACAGGTTTCTCAGGCATTTGAGAAGTAGCCTCAGAGTGTTTTGCTGGGATGTCAGCATCTGGAAGAGAAGCCTCTGCAACATATTCTTCATGAACTGGAAATTCATGTGCAGATTCTGTAATAATATTATTATCAAATCCTCTGACTGAGAAGTCAAGGACATCAGCAGCAGGTAATCCATGTTCCTTCCCATTATCCACAAAATCCATTTCAGAATGAACGGAGTGTGAATCTGGCAGACATGACACAGACTCTCCTACATCTAAATCAGGAATGATTGTATCATATCTCTCTCTGTACACTTGTAACTTGGGCTTGGGTTGGAATCTTCTACTCTGCCCTGAATAAAGATAAGAAATTTAGAAGGAGCACAGGATATAACCAGGTACTAGTGCAGGAACCTAAAAATTCAGTCATACCAGATATAGTAGTGGCCCCAAGGATATCAGCTTCCAAGGAAGAGTAGGTGTCCATTTCCTGCAACCAACAAAGCTGGAGTTTTCGTAAGTGTGCCAAGGAATTTAAGTGGCAATGTTTCTCTACTCAGAGTAGAAAGGAGGGAAGGACATGAATTTGACCATCTGACAACTTCCACTAACAGAAAGAACACTTGCTTGGAATGTTAATGGATATTGGCCTGCTGCAACTTCATCAGATTGAAGATTGGAAGCACTATGAGCTGAACCATCAACTGAAGAAACTGGAATTAAAAGCTGTTCTTGTCGCTTCTCTGCACCAGCAGCATGAGCAGCAGATGGATCTGTAGCAGGACTAGAATTCTCAGAATTATATGCAGCACAGAATTTTAATAATTTAATCTATAATTGGCCAATTATTCAAAAGAATGGATCCCTTTTGCAGCATCCAAAATCAAGTACCAATTAATAGAAATTATGAAGGAAAATTCAGTAATAAGTGAACAGAAGAAGATTAGTTGTTACCTATGCCGCTTGAGTGAGGAAGTAAATCATCAAATGAATCCAAACCTATATATATGTCTGCATTCTGAAAACTGAAGAAATTTAATAAGGATTCAAAAGGTTTGTTGACGTGATCAAGAAATGGATAAGAAAATATCACCTCTCCCTCAGATTTCTCAAAGCAAGATTTCCAATTTTCATTGTTATCAGTTATTACCATACTTGCATCTAGACTTGAACCAACTGATGGAACCAAAGTTTCTGCAGCAAGAGGGTGCACCAAGGAAGGTTCTGCCAACTCAGAGCTTTGTTCATCGCCTGCTTACATTTAACAACAGAAAATCATTCTTGAAGAAGTCTTACAGCATCAATGAAGAACAATATTAGACTATCTATGGCATATGTTACATGACATTTCAAAAGCTAAAAAAATATAGAACCAACTTTGTCTATGATGCAAATTCTTATTGCACACAAGAAACAAAAGGTGTTTTGAAGGACAAAGGAACTTAATTCTGAAGATTAAATCTGATTTGTTTTCGCTGATTTGATCTAGGTGCAGATTGGAATGGACAGATGAGAGTGAAAATCTGTTACAATTCCAAGAATCTTTCGTATAAATAGGCGGGTATTGTTATATTATTTTTTGTTGCTAATTTAGCTCCCTTTTATATGAAACAGCAGTTTCTTAGTGCTAGATTTTGACATCAATAATACTCGCCTCTACATAAATTATGCACAAAAGCACTCAACAGCTTTGATGACCCTCAGGGCCTCAACAGGCATCAACAGTTAATATGCGATCAAGTTTTGCAGCAATAAAATATTCTGGAAAAGAAAATAACAATAACATAAAGGCAAGAAAGCTAACAATTTTGAGAATTCTTTGCTCTCTTAAGAGCTTCAGAGGAATCAGTTGCTACAGTATCACCAGTGGGTTTTGACGTCAAAGAAGAGGATGCAACAGCTGGAGCTTTCATTAATTTGTAAAGATCTTTTATCCTAAGTTCCTAAAATAAATCATAATACGACAGTTTCATTTTATTTATATTTATGTATGCGTAGTTTTTTATTTCAAAAGGTGTCCCAATCATTTTATCATTAAACTTGCAAAATATGTTGAATTGATGATAAATATTAGTTGTAATTCATTTGAATTTTTGAAGAAATAAAAGTCAACTCCGTAGTTTTACCAAAAAAATATTTCATCCACTTCATCTTGTGCACTCTCCAGTTATACATTATGTACTTACAGAAGTGTATTTTGACAAGTAACTGATAATAGTTTTAACATATAAAAACGTGATAATTCAAATATTCACTAAAATGATATATTGTGTGTTTTGAAATGCTGAAAGTGTTATTTTTACCCTACTTATGAAAGAAAATTAGTGTTTCTAAGGATAACAGAAACTAATTTCAGAGCTTGAGCTTGTTTGGCCAAACTGGTTGTGAAGAAAATCTATTTGTGGAACCAACCACTAGCGCTTGGGCACTAAATCTTGAAAAAACAAGACCATATATGAGGAATCTGCTCAAGTCCATAGTATTCAAAAATATGATTATCCAGAAAAAATTTACTCAAATGAATTGAGGTAGGCAGTATTAACTTGAAACCAAATTGCACCACAGGTTACATAAATATATATATATATATCCCAGCTAAACCACATTGTTGCATGACTAACTCGCAACAGCAATGATTCTGTAGGAAAACAAATCTGCTTCATTTTTCACATTCCTATCTATGTAAAATGAAAGCCTCTCATAAAATATTTTTTCCTAAAGAATTACAACATCTAAACCCATCCTATGAATCCAGAGCAACCAGCAAATCTTTTTTTTTGAAGCAGAACTTTGTTCAGTTAAACAATTTCCTACAATTCAGAGAGCATTGCATCTACATCATGTATAAGAACCAGGTTTCACCAAAAAGCTAGCAAATAAATACATTTATGTTTAAGGCTAAGTATATTTCTTCTTTTGCCTTAAAAATTCTGCTATTTCTTTCAAACCAACTGTCCATCAAATGGCCTGAGAAATAGTATTCCAAGTTTTTTGGAATTTCTTCTTGAGACCCTCTCTGTTTCAACTATTCAGCAGATCAATCTGGAGTTTGGCATAGTCTAATATATGCCACATAGTGCAAAATACATACCCAAAAATGAATTGGAGCTAACACTTCATGATGTCATTTAATGAAATTCCTTATCTCATAAAAATATGTTTCAGTGTGCTAACTGCTAACCCTTCTCTGTGCTTCTAGAAACAAACTAAAAGGGGCAGTTTAGCATTCCAAATTTAAGGGTCATTTGGCATGTGAATGAATTACATTTAGAGAGAAGAAATTTTAACTGAAAAAAACTTGAATATGTATGCAGTTAGCTAAATAAGGAGCAGCAACAAGGATTGCCAGAAGATAACAAGTATAAAAATCATTAGTTAGAGCTGAGTTTTCTTTTCTATTTTTCTTCTAACTTGAGGTCATTGTCAGTCAATCTATATTATCTGCTATAGGATTTAGAAAATAACAAGTCTATTCTTTCCTTTTTATTTTGATAGGCATCAAACTGTTCAATTTCTTAGTGGTACCAACCAAAGCAGCTGGTTTACCACTTTCACTTCAATAACGATGGGAATTCAAGACAGAATGGGCAGCTAAAAGAGCTAACGACAGATTAAACAATGATGATTAGGAGGATTATTTTCATCAAGTCCAGCACCTTTTGAGATCCAACAAGGCAAGGAACCTTCTCAAAATACTGTCCAGTTTGTCGAAAAGGGAATCATTAGCAAGGCCATTGTGGGCAACAAGCTCACAATGCAAGTTGCAGATGAAAAGAGACTATCCAAGTCAGGGCAAAGAGCCAAAAGGAAATACAACTGGGGACATAACAGAATTTATGGTGCAACTTCTTAGGATTTGAATCAAAAAGAAGAAGAAAAACACACGGAGCGTTATTGCGTATGAAGTTCCAGAAGGAAATGTGAAAAACTTGGAGGGAAAATTGTTTGTGGGGAAGAGCTCTACTTCGAGTGATTGCAGAGAATTTGGTAGGTTCTGGTAGCATTTTACTGGTAGCCAAAGCAAAGAAGACAAATCACTTTGTCGTAGATCTTTCTTGAAACGCTAAGATGTGGCTTGCCTACTAGAGTAAGATAAATACAATTGCCACACTGGAGGCTAGTACCACCAGTGTCAGCTTCAGTTCATGCAATTTGAAACCAAAAGATTTTAAGAGTTGCTCAATTGTATACTAATTGGATACAGAATACAGCTCGCACTTGGTACAAAGACGGAGGGAACTTCTCAAGAAATCAAATCAGGAGCAATGTAATCCAACGTTTAATATATCCTAGATTTCAATTAAGAAAAGATCAAATTTTTACCAGAGATTGGTGATGGGTTGCTCCAAGATATTTTTTTTTGTAAAATGTGAACAGAGGATAATAAAAAGGACCAATTGTAAGAAGGGATTTAAGGCAGCTAAGGTACACGCTTAGCTGTCAGGATCAGATATCTTCTTATATTAGGTTTCTGTAGATTAAGGCTAAACTTTGGTACATTTACACTTTCACTCCTTATATTCCAATAAAAAACTAATACTTCGGCAGGGGACTCCCTTATTGGCACAAGAACTTGAGCATTGTTCAAAAAGAAGAGATAAAGAAAGGAACTATAAAATCGAGAGTTAACAAAGCCAAGTGGGTATAGTATTAAAACTCAGCAAAGACTGCAGCAATCTTACAACTTAGACTAAACATGCCTTTAACTGCTAAGGAAATGTTGTTTACTACAAGGAGAGTATCAATGTAGACGAACACTAATTAGATCTCTCTCCTTTTTAACACTTGAATCTCCAACTGAGGTAGGCACAGTTATTCAATACATTATACATGAATTCCACACTCAAAGCCATCCTAGAGAAGACTTCAATGGACATTCCAAATGAAGAATTTTTTATAAATTGGTCCTGTTTCAAAACCCTTCTATAACTTGTGTGGTGCTGTGATTTATCTTTTCAAACACACACCAAAAAGACCATGGCATAACTACCTAAATCAGGTCATACGACAAGACGGGTTGCTCACATGGTAATCACCCTCCACCCCCAGCCCTAAGGTTGGGGTTTGAGTCACAAACGGAGCAAAAAGGAGCGAGAGCTTCTGGGCAGGGTTAAAAAAATCAGGTCATACATCCCTTAAAGTTTTCTTAAACACCCCTAGTCGTATTCTGCAACTTGTACTTCATAAACACTAGATATCCACCCAACTTTCCTAACTAGTGACACCCAAAAGCCAAATTTTCCACATTGCACATCTTAATGAAATTTGTCTATCTTTTTTTCTAATTAAAACAATTCTTTACAACCAGAGTTGCTATAGAAATGAACTTATCGCGCTACTGGTAAAATATTTGTCGTCAATTATCAATATTTACTTGCAAGGTATAAATTCAACTTACTATCAATTATACTCTTTCTCATGTAAACCCTCTTTCTACTTTCACAAAAAGTCCAAAATTTTCCATACATTTTCTTAAAAACATAAACCAAGAAGTTCAACTAATTTACTTATCAATAGAATAACACAAACCCATCAATGAGTTCAACAAAAAATACATCAAAAAAATCAAGAAAATACCAAGAAATTGGGGAAAGGGAGATGGTTTATATCGATCAACCCATCGGTAATAGAAAAAAAACCGCCATTTGAAGAGATAGAAAGATACCTGAGATGTGAGATCTAAAGAGAAGCGCAATGATAAGAGTCGAGAGGTTTTTTCCTCTTTATGTAGACGAAGAGTGAAGCTAGTCTTTTTGCGCAAGTTTTTATACAGGTCGGGTCGGGTGTCCGCTGAGGCCTTAAAGTAGGAATTGCATCTGGTAGCCAGTTTCACCCTACTATTTAAGTTATATTAGGCGGGTATTGTTATTTTATTTTTTGTTGCTAATTTAGCTCCCTTTTATTATGAACAGCACTTAGAGATTTTGACATCAATAATACTTGCCTCTTCATAAATTATGCACAAAAGCACTCAACAGTTTTGATGACACTCAGGGCCTCAACAGTTAATATGCGATCAAGTTTTGCACCAATAAAATATTCTGGAAAAGAAAATAACAATAACATAAAGGCAAGAAAGCTAACAATTTTGAGAATTCTTTCCACTCTTAAGAGCTGAAGAGGAATCAGTTGCTACAGTATCACCAGTGGGTTTTGACGTCAAAGAAGAGGATGCAACAGCTGGACCTTTCTTCAACGGGCGGGGCTTGGCCTTGGGTTGAAACTTGCCACCAACCTTGACTGCATTAAATAACAATATTAAGCTTAACCTTGAAAGAATGAGAATAACTTTCATCGCAAATTTAAAAGAAAAAACATTTTCTCCCTCCTTACCAGTCTTTGAAGCACCACCAGCAAAAATATCATCTAAAAGGTCCATGAGCACACTTTCAACACTGAAAAGAACAATAACTGATAAGACAAATTATAACCACTAAAATCAGTTTTAAAGAGTACGTGATTATATGTTTAGTAGATTTTCAAGGCAAAATATATACGCAGACACTAAAGCCATGGTTTCTCATCTTTAGTGGGAGTGCACATTGAATTAGGAGAAAGATAAAGTCTAGGGTCTGCGTTTTTTCTATCTTCAATCTGTACATCATCAATTCATTATAATTCATATTTCGATGTCAATGTCAAACAGCTCCATAAGCAGAATCTACAAATTTCTACAAAATCTAGTCTGTAAACTCAAAATCAAAATGTCCTGGAAGTTTTGAAGACAAATCTAGATTGTTTGCAAGGAAAACCTAATAACTTTCACCAGTGCTTTCCCTTTTCCGTGAAAATACCATGAGTGTAAAAACCAATCGGTGGAACTCGATCAACTTACAGTTACTGGTGGCGCGAGATACGGCGGGGGAAGTGGAACAGCGGTGACGATGTCAGACCGTCGGCCGTTTGGTTTCCGAGTGTGTGTCTGTTGAGATGATGCACCGGCAGAAATCGCCGGCCGATGAGAGGGAATAGGGGAAAGTAAAAACAGAGGGAAAATCATCTAATAATTAGGGCTAAATAGTGAATTTTGGGCAGTCGTAAAGACTTGTCACAAAACACGGATTACCTTTTTTTATTACTATTTTGATTTATTTATGACAAAAAAAATTCATCTAATTTGTTACTTAATGAATTAACAATTTGATTTATTTGCCTTTACTAAATTGTTGTAAAACTTAAGGACAAAAGAACAATATAAAGATGATACAAAAAGAATATAAGAGAAAAGGAGCAATATAAGATAACTTTCTTTCTTTCAAGAATTCACCAAATCTTCAAGTGTGTACAATATGAACCCTTATGCCTCTATTTATAGTGTAACATAGAGAGACATGCAAAAGGTTAGTCATATAAACATGACATTAACATGAATATAATGGGGAGGTTATGGAAGTGAAAGATTACAAGAATAATGATTATAAAGGTGGAGGTTATGGTTATCTTCATAATGGAGAAAAGTAATGGAGTAACTTTTTAATATAATGGACATCCACAATATATTATTTTATAACATAAATTACTTTGTTTTCATTAATTTTGTAAAGATCGTTAATCCTAAGTTTCTAAAATAAATCATAATACGACAGTTTCATTTTATTTATTTTTATGTATGCATAGTTTTTAATTTCAAAAGATGTCCCAATCATTTTATCATTGAACTTGCAAAATATGTTGAATTGTTGATAAATATTACTAGTTGTAATTCATTTGAATTTTTGAAGAAATAAAAGTCAACTCCGTAGTTTTACCAAAAAAAATTTCATCCACTTCATCTTGAGCACTCTCCGTATTTTGACAAGTAACTGAGGAGTAGTTTTTTTTTTAAAACATATAAAAGCGTGATAATTCAATTATTCACAAAAATGATATATTGGGTATGATTTGAAATGATAAAAGTGTATTCTTTTTATTAAAAAAAAGTGATATTTTTTACCTCACTTTTGAAAGAAAATAAGTGTTTCTAAGGATAATAATAGAAACTAATTTCAGAGCTTGAGCTTGTTTGGCCTGACTGGTTGTGAAGAAAATCTATTTGTGGAACCAACCAATAGCGCTTGGGCACTAAATCTTGAAAAAACAAGACCATATATGAGGAATTTGCTAAAGGCCATAGTATTCAAATATGATTATCCAGAAAAAAGTTACTCAAATGAATTGAGGTAGGCAGTATTGACTTGAAAGCAAATTGTACCACAGGTTACATAAATATATATATATATCCCAGCTAAACCACATTGTTGCAGGACTAACTCGCAACGGCAATGATTCTGTAGGAAAACAAATATGCTTCATTTTTCACATTCCTATCTATGTAAAATGAATGCTTCTCATAAAATATTTTTTCCTAAAGAATTACAACATCTAAACCCATCCTATGAATCCAGAACAACCGGCAAATCTTTTTTTTGAAGCAGAACTTTGTTCAGTTAAACAATTTCCTACAATTCAGAGAGCACCCTGCCAGCCAGAGCAAAACCGGTCAGGTCTAGAAAGGCATGCGCCCTGCAAGTCTGCTTTCTGATATTCTTCTGTCTATTGCCGCATCTATTGAGGTCATCTGAAAAAAGAAAACACAGACAGATAATTTTAGGATAGAAGCGTGAACAAGTTAGGTAATCAGCACAAATGTATGAATCAAAATCAATAGCCTGCTTCAATGACAATAGATTCTGAACTTGGCAAAAGAATCTGACCTGGGCCAAATTTGAACCACTTTTCGACCATAAATATCTATAAACAATCATAGTAATTTGCAAACATCTGTTGGGTCTATGCTTTGCTCACACAGCCCAACTCTTTCAAGGTCAAGTAAAGCTCAAAGAGAACATGGAAATATCCAAGAACTAATACATGCACTCTGCTGAGATCCCCCTTGAGTGGATGGCAGCACAGTAATTAGAAATGGCATTACTTAACTACCAGCAGAAGATAATGAAGATACATACTTGAATCATTGATGACCACAAAACTGTTGGGATTGCTTGCCAACCGGAGAATGGCCAAAAGAAGATAAAAGAAGCCCATTAATTAATGGGGTTGAAACATACACTAAATTGATTGATTACCAGATACTCATCCAAGAGTATGCTATTTCCAAGAAGATGAAGGAGAATGGGAAGACTTACAAATTTGCTTTACGAATACGAAAGAATAGTAAACAACTGAATCCGAGACATGAAACTAACACCAACCTACAACACAAGTCCCATATTCATAGGAACAAATACTAGTATTAGGTAATTATAACTTACCTGGCTAGTCTCATCATGCACCTGATACTTTGGTAAGGACATTCTTCTTTCCTCCTGAAAATATTTCACATCAGCACTCAGTATCACAAATTAACTGGAAGACATTAATTACATGAAAACGCAAACACTACTGACCATGGACATGGCCTCATCATCCCAAACTAAGTAGACCTCATTTGTTGCTGGTTGGTTAGCTGGAGCTTTGTTGGTAATAACAGGTGGTGGACCAATTGAGGGCCCACCAGTATTTGGGCCAGAGGCATAAGAATGTGAATTTACCGGTGCTGGGACTGCAGAAAGAGTGAATGAAATGAGAAATGAAGAATCGAAGAACTTCTCCACATTCTAAATGAGCCTTGATTCTTATAATCATTAGCCACATAGCCAAGATTGACATATAAAAGAATGAATCAAACTCTACTACAGCAAAGCTCATCCAGAAAATCAGGTAAGATAGCTTGCATAATATAGTATTCAACAGAAAATGCTATATGAGGAAAAAATAGGATGCCCTTTTCCTGTGCTTCCACAAGGATTCAGGTGAGAAAGATAAGAAAAATGGTATGTGTACGAAGCCTGTAGACCACAGCCAACAGCTTCAACGTCAAATTTCATCATTATAAACAAGAATGAAACTAAGAACCCTCTTATCTAATTCGGAAAAGGGACTAAAATACCCTTGAAGTATTGAAAATGGTACACAACTACCCCTCATCCACCTATTGGCTCCAAAATACCCTCCTCATCCACCTCTTGAATCCTCCACAATCTTCTTCAAATGATTTCTTTCTTTCCGAATTGAATCCAATTCAACTTTTTGATTATGAATCATGGTTGACACATGACGTAGAAGTTTTTCATCAATCCAATTCCAATAATGGAGTGTTTATTTGGGAACAAGGTTTTAAGGTTGTTTTGTTTTAATTAGATGGGTTCTTTTGTATTGGGTCGGGCGGGTTTAATAAGTATTGGGGAGGGTTTAGTTAAAAATGGGTGGGTAATGGGTGGGTTTAAAATTATATTAAATAATTAAATTGCAACCAATGGTTGAGCGCCACGTAATTAAAAGGATTATTTAATTATTTTAAATGGTGCTCCGTTAATGAAGTGGCTAAAATTGGACCCAAAGGTGGATGGGGAGGGTATTTGTGAGCCAATAGGTGGATGGGGAGGGTATTTGTGAGCCAATAGATGGATGGGGGTAGTTGTGTACCATTTTCAATACTTCAAGGGTATTTTAGGCCCTTTTCCGTATCTAATTTTCCAACCCATGGCTTCATAGGGAAGTTTGATGACACCTAGATCAGTCCTCACTATCACCTCTAAATATTGTACAGGGTTAAAACCAACAAAATAATCTGATACCATGGGCAGCCCATTTTTTTCCTCATTTCTCACCAAAATATACTAGCATGTATATCAAATGAAGTTTGTACCATCACCTCATCTAAGCGACTAACAAATTTTCCCTCCGAAAGATGTCAAAACTACTTCCCATAGTTTGGAAAGAATCAAGGCCAACCAAAACACTTCGCATTTTTATTTTTTTTCGCAAGTAAAATATTTATAAAATGTACCAAAATAGTTCAGAATAGATTACAGGGCCTAAATTGCACCTCGCACTCCAAACATACTGCATCTTTTTCCCTGATAAGTAAAAAATCAAGTACATTCCTCCTATCAAGAGTACTACTATAACACCAAAAATACAAATTCTTGATACATATGTTTTTAACTCTAGGTATCTGCAGGCTGCAGCCACTTCCTCTCAAAGCACTTTCAAAAACAATAAATGAATACTACTTCTTACTAAAGGATCAGAACAGAGCTGCCTATCCTATCTTAAGGCACAACAGTAAATGGCGATAAGTAACTTCCCAACAGGAACCATGTTGAAAGTGTCAGACTTTCAACAAAATAGATAAAGACATTACAATTCTAGACCTTAAATACCTGAAGTCTGATAACCAATGGCGGCAGGAGCATTGCTGCCCATGTTTGGGTCAAATAAGCTCTTTGTTTCAGCTGCAGAGCTGAATGGCACACTAGTTGACAGCATCGGCGCTGAGAATGGCGAACTTTGGGCAAGGTTGTTGTTATTAGGAACAACAGGAAACAAGGGTTGAGATACAGGAACAGGAGGGGCCGGGAGCCCTGGAGGAGCAACAAGCGTTGGTGGTGCAGTGGCTGACATTGGAGGCCTCATATTTTGCACAGGAAATAATGGTTGTTGTGGCAGACCCATCAGTGCAGGAGGTGGAACCGAGACAGCAGGATACTGTGAATACCATGGAAGATGGTGAGGGGGGACTGACCAACCAGCAGGAGGCATAGGCAGCGCAGGATTATAGCTACACCAAGCAGACGGGATCCGTGTAAGAATTTATACAACTATTAAAGCTAGTGATTAGAAGTCTAAAGCGGCTAATAAACTCAACACATGCCCAAAAAACAACAAAATATAGACGAGAAGGTTGACAAGATATAAATGCAAAGGCTAAAATTTTCCCTAAGATCCTCTTATTTTAATGATGGCAGTATCTTTTCCAAGTTGTGTGCTACTTGACTAATCCACCAGGTAGCTAATTAATATCCACAAGTGTAGGTGTTACCATACCGGTAAGTTGGTAACCCTGAGTCCTTGACTATCAACAAGAGTTACAAAATATGGATTCATACTAAGCGTTGTAACAGGGATTCGAACATGGAATCTCCAGACTGTTGCTCCTATTCCTCAACAACCCAACTATCCTATGGATACAATTTTTTGCATTACCTATCGGCCAGAACACTATGCCACACCATTACTATAACAAAGTCGGAACTGGGATATTCTGATCATTACTATAATAATGAGCTTGAATCCTTTTTTTGAGGATGGTAACAATTAATCTATATATTCACGATAGGTATACTACATCCAAATATGTAGTTCCCCTTCATAAGTGTTACAAAACTTACACCTTGAACCCCTAGCAGCACTATTTTTTTACAAGTAATCTAAAACATCAAAAATATCTTCATTATTTTTCTTGTTTGACCTTAATGAGCTTCAATCCTTATCTCATATATTCATTATTTTGCTTGTTTGATCAAGTAATACTACTCCTAACATGGGGAATCTTTCAGAAGAAACAGTTGGTAATCCTAGAATAGAGAAATAAAGCAAGATGTAGCCCCCCCCTCCCTTCCTCCCCTAGTGATAAGCAAGTTGTAGTTCTTAAGAAGATCAGAAGTAAACTATAGAAAGAACTACTTAAGTTCAAAGAGAGAGCTTGCCTTTCGTTTTTTGCTAATACATTGACTCAGGATGGGTTCCATGTTAAAAATTCTTAAAGTTACCCTCTTAAAAGAAATAGATGTTTTGTCCTTCTCTATAGATCGTTGTGTCATTGACTAGTCAGAATTGAAAATGTTTTCTTCTTTTCAAGAAACACTACGACTCTTTGCATTTGTTCTGTCTTGACCACAGATACTTATTCAAGGAATATACTCTTTGATATAGTGATAAATCGACATGAATGACAGTTTCCATCTTAAACAAAACTTATTCAAGGAGAACATACTTCAAGATGAACTGACTTCACACTTGAAGCACAAAATGAAGAGACTGTGTCCTGGATCTTATGCGGGCATGCATTCTCACAGACCCTAAATATCTTGCTAATAGAAAAAAATCATCCATATCCAAAGATTTAGCATGCAGCATACAAAAAGGGAAGGTTTTTAAAATAAGCTAACTCATGCAACAGCATATGAAAATGAAAGTATCATAAAGTATTCTAGCACAAAGGAACTGAAAAGAATAAGCATTTCTATTAGAAACATACAGTGGTGGCACTGCACCAAAAGTTGCCCGGGGAGGATATCCTGGAATTGCACCACCAAGATACTGGGATGATGGAATGTCCACTTTGGCAGTTTTCGCTGGGGACTCATCTTCTACAGGAAAATAAAATCCAACAGAGAAACATATTTAGCTTTATGTAGTCATGAAAGTGAGCAGACAGAACAGGCCTATTAGTGACGGAGGAAAATATCTGCAGAAAGCTGAAAAGGCAATAAGCTCATACTAACTCAAATAAAGAAATGCACTAAAAGCTCAAACACAAACGTAAAAAACTTTAAACACCTAAAAGTAGGGGTGTGCACTAAGTTTAAACCGAAAAACCAAATCGACCCGAATTTATTTGGTTTGATTTTGGATTAATAATATACTTTGTTTGGTTTCAAATTTAGAAAAAATAAAACCGAAAAAACAAAATAACCGAACTATATATATATATATAAAAAAAAAAAAATTAGGTTTAGAATTAAGTTGGAGTTAACGACTTTTATCCTTTTTTAGTTATTGCCTTCTCATTATGATTTAGTTTATATTTTATGTTTGTACATCTATAATAGGTATACTTTTAAGTATTATGTTTTAAGTTTTACTTGTGATTTATATTAGAAAGTACATTAAGAAATTCAATATTATTACTTCTCCTTGTATTGTATTTTTTTTACAAATTGCAAATATAACTTTGATTATGTTATTAATTATTGACATAACCGAACCGAAAAAGCCAACCCGAAAAGAGAAAAAACAAACGAAATTTATTTTGGTTCGGATTGGGTTACACTTTTTCAAAACCAAAGACTGAAAAATCCACAAAACCAAACAGAAAAATTGAATGCACACCCGTACCTAAAACCAGTGGACAGAAAATAACGAATTCAGACATCAATTGCCATTAGTTTAGCAAGATGCAAGGTTGAAAAGCTTTAAAACAAACTTCCAATTTAAGAATGATACAGCGTTCTACAGAGGTGGAGATGCACAGGAGCCCATAATGAAACAGAGACTTAAACCCAATAGCATGGAGATATTAAGATACAAGCTCCAGATTTCCCTTCGGAGGCATGAGGGCATCCGACAAAAATGGGATGGATGATACAAGCTCTAGGCTTTGCTAAATTCAAGCAAAAGCCCTGAACATCTGTAGCATTATTTCAAATTTTCAAAACCCTGATTTAAGTTTATAAAATCAAGTTAAGAAAATATTCTTCTTTGATAGCCAAAGAAATCTCTAAGGGCCAGTCACGCATGGTTCAAAACTCGATGGATAATAAGGCTCCCCTCTATGTTGAGGAAACATTCTTTGCCACAAGAATAGAAATTCAACAGTACCAGTACAATGGTATAACAAGAAAGATGCGAAAGCAAAGGTTACTTATTTTCTTGCTACAATTCAGCAACCCATATGGCTCCTCCATGTCTTCAAAAAGGCAAAATTTAAGCACATCACGTACTGTTCTTACCTTCCTCTCCATAGTGAGCTGCTAAGACATCACTTGGGATTCCTTGCATTCCATATACTTCAATATCAGTAGACTCTCTGCCGGGTTTGGCATTTGGTACCCTGTAACAGCCAAATATGCTAGCTTAATGCATTTATTGCCAGAACACATATAAAAATGCAACAAAAAAAGTAGCATGAGACATTATCAGCATATTGGATTCCATCCTGCAAATGATCCCTTGGTAATTAGAGCAGGCAAGAAATTTTGGCAAGAAATTTTCTGTGGTAAGTGAGTCGGAAAAACAAGGTCAAACTTGCTTTAAAGTTTAAACATCAGAAGCACCCATCTACAACATCAACAGCAATTGTCTCCATCCCAAAATAGGTAGGGTCCGCTATATGGATCCCTAACATCTATTCTGCTCCATAGGACCTGTTTTATTGCAATACTCAATAATTTGACTAAGTATCAACTATCATATATACGGATCATTTGCTTCCATTGTGTTCTATTCTACCCAAGTAAGTATGACATACACAATTCTTTTAGTTGCATCAACAGGTAACAGTATGCTCTTCTACCATAACATTTTAACTTCTGAGACAGAGTAAATGACCTCTTTCCTCAGCTTCACATTAGGCAAATTCTATAGAAATGAAAATATTTCAGGCATAGGCATATTATATCTACATAGTTTCAGGGAGATGTTGCCCTACATTATAAATCAAAAACCTGAACTATTTTAGATGATGCTTTTTTTGGTGAAATACTTTTCTTAATGACAGGGAACTCCCAATGCACATATATTGATCAAGGGACAACATTTTTTATAAAGATGTATCAAGGGATTCATAACAAGAGAATCTAAAATAACACATTTTTTCTAGCTTCAAAGTTAGTAGACATGAATTACTTACAGGTTACCTAACAAATTTTAAATTTTCTGCATCAGTCACATTATGACTACTTGAAAATAACCATATCATTCTCTAGTATGACCAAATTCTCGAGCTACTTTTAATTCTTTTGTGTCCCAAAATATTCTCATCAACTAAACTATGTTCTTAAACAGCCTTCAAGGTATCTGCTCAAAGTAGTACATCCACTCACTATGACACACGCACACCCAATGAACTCCGTGTTCCCCAATTATATCTCATAGAGTTTTCATGGCTTCAACATTTTGTTCCCTTCTGTGGAAGATGGAAACATGTCCACAACAGCACCAACAAAACATACAAAAACCACTCTCAATGCTAAAAGACAAGAAATATATCAACGCAGATGGCTAAAAAGGGAAATTTAAGAATGTATCTAGAGAATTATCAGCAAAAAGAAATTACTTACTGGCTGACGGTTTCTTTGTGAACCTGGAGAACGTGAATGGCCATGCCGCCAGCAGTAGAAAGCTTCTTATGGCAAACATGGCATTTGAAGTGTTTAGCCTTTTGATGCTGAACCAAAATCTTCTCATCATCGAACTCCCTGTCACAGTAGTAGCACCATACCTTATCGGTTGATCTCTTCTTCTTCTTCCCCATTGATCCCTACAGAAAACCCAAAGTGCTCCTCGCTATAGCAATTGAATCAAATCGGAAGAAATTAATGCGTGCTGATCCGCTAGGGTTCCGAAAGCGATTTGGGATTGGACACTGGGGTTTTTCTCTCTCTCTCTCTCTTTGTTCAAGGAAGAGAATTAGGGTTTCTGAGAAAAACGGGAGAGGGAGGGAGGGGGAGACAATTCCTTATAATAAAAGTATACAAGGAGATTTGTATTTTATGGAAAAAGAGTAAAATGAGTTTACTGTTTTATCCCTTTAATCATAGGGGACCAAATATATTTATTTACTATATTTTTTAAATATATCAATTCAATATTAATAAATTGAGGTTATAATAGAAAAAAAAGTTGCTATTTCTTGATTTGTTAAAAATAACAAGTAAAAAAATATTAAATTATAAAATATTTAACAAGTAAATAGGGACGGAGGCATTATTTTTATGTTTGTATTTAAATTGGATTCGTGAGGTGAATATAAATATTGAAAAGTCAAATTGAATTGAATTAATTTGATTCTTTAGTTCAAAATTTGCAATTTGAATACAACTTTTTTCTTCCTAAAGTGTGATTCTTCAATTTGATGTTTGATTTAAGAGTTTTAAAACTCTAGTGTAATATGGAGTCAAACTTTTGAAAATTAAAACTTTGATCATTTATTAATAACTTTGTTTTATAGACATTTTTAGAGTAAATGACTAAAAATACCCTTTAACTATACCTCAAACACAAACTACATTCTTGTGTCATTACATTAAACAAAAAACATCCGTCAACTATCTAAAAAACGGCAAGTTACATCCTTCTGTTAACTTTCTATAAAAAACTAACCACTTCAACTAGAAGCACACGACTTTCCGATAAATGCAAACAATTTTGCCCACTCACTGATCTTCTCTATCAAGTAGTAAACTAGTAATCATATTAAAAGTTATTCTATGGTAGCATTATTGTAGGAATATTAATTAAGGCCTAAAGATATATAACTTGGGACTTGTTCAACTTTAGTTTGTCCTTCTTTTTATTTTATTTTACTGAGCTTGTTATTATATTGTTAGTTTTCCTATCAAGAATCTTATTGATCCCATGCTACTCCGAGTTTATTTTATTTTCTCATTTTCTAATTGTTACGTTACTCCTCCAACAGCTTTCACCAAATTTCCTATACTCTCAACTAATTAAATGAAAATTTTAAACATAAAAATCAAATGTAAACCTTGCAGGACATAAAAAAAAAATTATGTGATACTGAAATAGAAGGATTTGAACTCTTAGTGTGTGTTTTGGTGCTGGGGAAAACAAATTTTAAAAATATATTTTCAATTTTTCATATTTAATTGACCAAAGTTTTTGAAAAATATTTTATCTAAGAAAACAAGTTCTTAAAATATGAGAAAAATGACTTGTTTAATAGACGTAGGAAAAAAAGTTCCACAAATGACATTTCAAATTCATTCACAAATCCTTCTAGCAAAGAAAATGTTTGCTCTATGTTTAAGAAGACGGTGAGGGGACAAAATCTATTTTCATTAGGAGATGGTCGTTAGATTTTTGACAGAAAATTAAGGAGGGATGTAACGTGTAACTTCCAAAATAGTTCAGGAATGTTTTTTGTTCACAATAATAATATAAGGATGTAATTTGAGTTTGAGGTGTACTTGAAGGATGTTTTTGGTCATTTACTAGGCATTTTCACTAAGAACACCCGTAAATTAAATCTCTCCAAAATTAATGAACAAATGGAATGAATCAATATTCAATTAAAGAAACTCAAGAATATTGAGCTCCTTTGCAATTGTTGCAGGGAATAAGAGACTATCTTTGTAGGTTGTATGATAGACTGGTTTGATTAGGTAATAATTAGTTGTGTCAAAGGTTCCTAAAATAATCACAAAGAGATGAAAATAATATTTATTTTTTATCAACTTATTAGCTCTTAGTATATTCAAGTTATTGTTCTACGTTGGAGGAATTTTATATGATAGTAGGATATTTCTTCTTAATTATCTTCTCTTAAGCATTATCAAGTTTAATTTATAAAAAAAAAATCATGTTTAGTGCTTGTTGTTGCTTTAATTCTACCATCAAATTGTTTATGTACCATGATTTCTTCAGAAAAATAATGATGCATATATTTTTATATAATAAAAAATTCAAAAGATCGAGAACTTGACTCTAATTCATGCCACATAAAATTCAAAAAATTGATCCTACAATTCTTTTTTCGTACGTAAAATTGAATTGAATGTACTTTATGTATACATGATTGATAACTAGGGGTTGTGCAAAAACCGAACCGAAAAAATGTTATTGGGTTATTGGTTCGGTTTCGATTTTTACTATTGAGTTATTGGGTAAACCGATAACCCAATAAGACGATAATAATTTACTACTTTACCCTTCCTAAATATTAAATATTAATAATTTAATATATAACTAGACACTATAACTATATCAATGTATTAGTACTCTACTCACTCCACACTAGACCGATTTACTAGTCTTTACCGTTTACTCAAAACCTAAAGACTAAAGTAAGGGTTCGCTCATCATTTCTGTTTTTCTTTTTTGACTTTTCATTTCTATAATTGATTTCTTCTTCTCAATTAGATTATTGTTTGCTGAGATTAAGATTGTGTCTACAGAAACAAAGTAATCAAAATCAAGAAAAATCTATGGATTTCATTTCTCCTGTATTCAATGAAAGATTACAGGTAATTGTGTTTAGAGGAATCCATATATCATTTATCCTTGATAACTATTTTCATCATTGATCACCTTTCATTGATTTTTTCTGCTATATTATCAGTAATAGATTATAGATTTTGCTTTTATATTGTCTGATTTTTGTTCCATCCCCTTTAATTTGATTACTTCCGCCTCTTCTTCCATGGCCATGGTCATGCTGTTTCTTTTTTCTTAATGTGCCTTCTTATGTGTGCTTTAAATTTCCTTATAAATATACCAAAGTTCTCACTAGCTTTTGCACCAAACATTCTAATATGGACTGTCAATTAGAATAACTTACTTAAAAAGATTTTTTCCTATATCACATACGAAATGAACCAAAAAATGTCAACTCATCCTTTTGTTTTATGAAAGAGATTTTCTTAGCTATTCTGATTTTTTTAAAGAAACAATGTAATAGCTGAGTGAGTTTACTCCAATTAAGAAGAAGTGCGTAATTGAGTGAACTTGAATGACCATTTAGGTAATTAATTCTACTAGAGCTGGTATTGTAACTAAAAATACAAATATGAGCTATCATTGTGATCAAAATGCTATTGATTCTATTCTTATTTCGTCTGCTATATGAGCTATTTGTAGTTTGTGGTGAATTATTATTTTTTTAATTCATTTTTTGTCTTTCTAAAAAATCCAGTCAGTTAAATACAAATTGACCATATAGAGAAAATAAATAAAAATAAGAATACAATTAAAGTTGTATCATCAAATAAGTTATTGTGTTCTTTAAAATTTTTGGGGAGGTATATGTTAGAACAAAAATACTCAAGAAACTGATTTGAAGAATAAAAATAGAGTGAACTTATGAAATTCCAGCTATGTATTAATTTGCATAAGATCTGAATGAATTTATACAAGGAAAAACCTAACCATTTCCTATCTAGTAGCCACTTACAAAGTGGATGTTAAAACTAAATAAGAACATGTGCCCTTAACAACCATAAAAGGGGGCCACTAACAGCCATTAAAGGGGCCACTAACTTCAGAAAGTTGAGCAACTAAAGTTGACTAAGTCTAGCTAGAAAATAGGAAGCACTAAATTGAAATAAGTAAAAAACAGTAAAAATAATAAGCTGGAAAAAATGCCAATTGTCTAACACTCCTCCTTGGCATTTTTGTGGCAAACACCAATTCGTTGCCTCAGATCTTCAAACCTTTCCTTGGGAAATGACTTGGTGAAAATGCCAGCTAGCTGGTTCTCAGATGAACTATGAACAAGCAACACTTCATTAGATTATTGAACTTCTCTAATAAAATGAAACTTGATCTTGATATGCTTAGTTCAACCATGAAACACTGGATTTTTTTAGATTGAAACTGCTGAACTGTTGTCACACATGATCTTGGTAGCTTTTGTTTGTTCATGGCCCAAGTCCTTCAACATCTTCCTTAGCAGATAGCTTGATTCACAGTAGATGCAGCAGCTATGTACTCAGCTTCTGCTGTTGATTGAGCTGTAGTTTCTTGTTTCCTAGAGCTCCAACTAAAACAATTTGTCCCCAAACAAAAAAGATATCCAGATGTGCTTCTGGAATCATCAACTCCGCCACCCCAATCACTATCAGAGTACCCGATTAGGTTCATAGTTACTTCGGCAGATGTTGGGAAAAAAGTTCCAAACTTGCTGGTTTCTTTAATATACCTCAACACTCTTTTAGCCGCTGTGAAGTGTGTGTCTCTAGGCGAATGCATGAACCTAGAGAGCAAACTTACAACAAATAGAATGTCAGGTCTGCTTGCGGTTCGATATAGAAGACTGCCAATTAAGCTTCTATACATACTATCATCCACTTTTTCAGAATCCTGCCAAGCTTCTCACCCGTAGAGATTGGAGTACTCACAGGTTTGCAGTCTTGCACTTTGAACCTATTTAGAATATCCGAAATGTATTTCTGCTGGCATATGAAAATTCCATCACTGGACTGCAACACTTCCATGCTAAGAAAGTACTTCATGACTCCAAGATCAGTCATTTCAAAGATTTTCTCCATTTCATCCTTGAACCTTTGGATTAGTTCAATTTTGCTTCCTGTCACAAGCATGTCATCCACATAAATTGAGACAATTGAGGACTCACCTGTAGTGACTTTCACATACAGAGTAGCTTCACTTTGACTTCTACTAAAGCCAAGTTGGATGAGATGATTGTCCATCCTCTCATACCATGCCCTTGGGGCTTGTTTTAGGCCATACAAGGCCTTCGTTAAGAGATAAACTTGATCCTCTTTTCCAGGAATTGAGAAACCATCAGGTTGCTCTACATAGATCTCT
>JAJOOO010001316.1:0-36022 GCA_029582685.1 Solanum piurae | reverse complement strand
TTTTCCGGGTTGTTACATTTAATATGTATATGTATCAATGAATACAATTATATTAACGAATACAATTTGTATCAATGAATAAATTGTATCCATGAATACAATTGTATCAATGTTAGATCAAGTTCAACATTTGTGTTTGTATAATTGATTATTATAATTTGTATCAACATTGTATCAATTGTATTAGCTAATACAATTGTACCAATGTTATATCAAGTTCAATATTTATATTTGTATAATTAATTGTTATCATTTGTATCAATGTTGTATCAACGGATACATGTGTATTTGTATTTTGTATCACTAAAAATGATTTGTATAGTTGACACTCATCATTTGTATTTGTATAATTGATTCTTATAATTTTTATTTGTATAATTGACTGTTAACATTTGTATTTGTATAATTGACTGTTATCATTTATATTTGTATTGATAGAGAGGAGGCGAGAGAGGTGAGAGAGAGGGGGCAAAGAGAGTGATGGAAAAGAGAGACGAAAGAGATGAGAAGTGAGCGAGAGTGTGGAGAGAGAAAATAGCTACAAAACTCTAACTATAACTAAAAATTATATTTCTTTCAAACTATAATGGTGTATTATAAACACATATCAAATATTTGCTTAATTGCATACTTTTCCCTTATTTGAACTGAATACAGGATCCCGCGCCAACACATGTCAATATATGTTACTTTTCTTTATTTAAATTTATGTGATACCTAAAAATTTTAGAGTCATCTGAATTTGTATATGTTTTAAAAATATTTTATATTGTTAATTATTGTGAGTTCTAGTAAATTTTATACAAATTTTCAAATTATATATAAACATTACTCTATTTGTCTCAATTTATGTGGAAAAAATAGAATTTCAAGAGTATGTCTCATTTTTTGTGTCACTGATAAAATTTTAAAAGCCAATCAATTTTCTATATTCTTTTAAATTAGTTCGAGTTATGAATTATCATAATTTATAGTACTTTACGTCATTTTTTAAAATATAAAAAACAAAAAAATTTATAAATAAATTAAAACAAAGAAATCATCCAAAAATATGATCGAATTGCGAGATGAACATTTGAATTATAAAATTACATCACTTGTATCAGTTATTTTAAAATGCATACTCTTATTAAAAAAAATTATCATGGTGAGGAACAACCAACAAAAGGTGTGTGGGACTTACTCATTGTCAAACCCCATATTTGACAAGTGGCATCATAGGTCCACAAATAATTTTATTTTCCAAAGTTTTTCCTGCTTTCACTATTTTTTATTTATTAGTATTACTCTCTTCCACATTTTTGAGAAAATGTGTCTTCATAAAAATGGCAAGTTAGGGTTATTAATTCATAAAAGCAAATGTGGAAGATGACAATTTAAGCGTGAAATTTGAAAGGTGTCTATTTATACCAATAGGAATTAAACTTTCTCATGGTGACCTATTCTTGGATTCCAAGTAAAAATGAACCTGGACCATTCGTCAACCCTCCTATTCTTCTTTTAAGAGAAAATTTCAAAAAATAACAAATGTGCTATTTGGCCATAAATATATTTGGGAAAAACTGGAAAAAAAAACAAGGGAAAATTAGCAAACTAGTCAAAAAACCTAACTTAACTAGTAAAAGCCTCCATACTTTATAAATATTAGTAAAAATGTCAAAATGTCATTATTTTAGAAAAGATTGTGTATCCTAATTTACTTTCTATTTTATTTCACCTTAATTACACATTTTCCAATTAATTCTCTCTCATATGTTTAAAAAAAAGTGAATTCTCTCTCTCATATTTTCATCTTCCAATTCTTCTCCATTTCAAAGCCTGCCTCTCTTTGTTCCTTCTTGTTTGTTTGTTTTTTTCTTTCAGAAATTGGAAAATATATTTTATAAAGATATTCACACAATCCCTTTGATTAAGATATGCATATTTATCCATTTTTTAAGATTTGTTTTATGATTTTTTTTTTAAATCGTTCAAAATTGTTGTCTGTAGTTGAAATCACGTTTAGGGTTTGATAAACTCTAAATCACTCTCCAATGGCAGAATCAAAGAGAATTACTATAGGTATCCAACTTAATCAACAATTTTCTAGCGATTTTTCATCATTTAATCTACGTATTACTCAAGAAATAGCGGATAATGTAGGATCCGCTGCTAAAATGATGGAAGAGAGACGATCAAAATATTGTTGTGGATATTTTGTTAGTTTTGATAAAAATACCACATATTTGGAATCACCCTTTTCTAGGTATGTATGTATTCAGTAAATTAAGGATATTTTTATACTTTAGATAGTGATGCTATTTCAGATTGTATTAATGAATTCTTATTGGATGGTTTTGTATTCATCATGGTATATTTGTTGTATTTGTGTTGTGTGATTTTATAAGTTACTGTACTTATAGGTTTTTGTATTCACTATGCTCTGTATATCATTTTCTAGTTATGGACATTATAAGAGTGTTGTTTGTATCCAATTAAGTAAAGATACATATTAACTTATACATTTGTATTCCTTTAAAATAAATGGTGATGATATTTCATATTGTATTCACTCCTTATTATTTGATTGTTTTGTATTCATTATGGCATATTTGTTGTAGTTGTGTTATGAGCTTTACAAGTTACTATATTTACATGTATTTGTATTCATTATGCTATGTGTATCATTTTGTAGTTATGGACATTGCAAGAGTGTTGTTTGTATCCAGTCAAATTAAGATACATATTAACTTTATACATTTGTATTCATTTTAAACAAACAATGATGATTTTTTCAGATTCTATTCAGTATAGCATATTTGGTGTATTCATTAGATCATAATAATTATTGTATCTGTCTGGTGTGGATTATAAGTTACATTATGGTATAAATTTGTATTTATATGATGTGGTTTCTAAGATACAATGTAGTTCAATAAACAGAAAACAAATAACAAATAAATAAACGAAAATACAGTATAATTGTCGTAAAAAATTGTACCCGCTCCAATTTGTTTTTCGTAGGGATACAATTTGATTCAAAAAATTAAAAACAAACAGGCAATGAAAAAACATGTCTTCAAACAATTCATTATTATTTTCATATTCAACAAGCAAAAAAATTCAACGAGTCCACCAAAACTAATTATTCATACGTTGTTCATAATACATTCAATTTACAATGAAAATAGATACAGTTTACAATTCTGGAAAAAAAATCATATCAAAATTATAATCAATTAGAAACAGATTAAGGATGAAGCAATTAACTAATACATGGTCCAATTTGTATTCCACCAATTTTATCGAACTTTCAGTAGAAAAATCCATCTCCAAAGCTGCTTGTCCACAATTGTTTTTGTCCTATTTCGTTCAAATCTATCTTACCAAACAGAAAAAAAAGATTTTAATCAAAATAAATTGATCAGAGATTGAGTATTTTCAATTGAATCTTGAATATCGATAATGAGAAAATTGATCAACAATGGGGTCGCCGATGAAGTATTCAGTTTTGATTTTTGTAACTGATGAGACTTTTAAGGGACTGTTCCTTTTAAAATTATTCTTTCCCCTAAATTTCTCCTTTCTTTTATTTAACAATTGTATTCTTTCAAGTAAAACAAATAATAAAAACTTAAATAAGATACATAATAAACTATTTTTTGACATTTTTACTAAATAATGAAAGTGTTGACAATGGATCCTATTAAATGTTAAAATATTGACATTTTGAAAAAATTCCCATTGTTTATTACAAGTGACAAACCCACTAATTTATTTTAATATATATGGGCTAAGTAAAATAAGGTATCAAATAAATTATAAACTTTGCCTATTAATCACTAACTAAATCAAATAATTATTTGACACATACCTATACAAGTAAATACACGTAGTTATCGAATAGTTCAAAATTCCCAAGCCAACTTCACAAACTGATCAAACATGACTCGGAAACACTATCGGGAGGGGAAAAATAAAAAATTTATGAAAGTTTCCCAAAAATGACCTGCCGGGTCATTACATTATCCACCACTAAAAACCATATTTATCCTCGAACATAAGGAAAAGGAAGGAAGAATAAACGACATTACCAAGAAAACTAAGGTATAATTCACTAAGTCGGTGTTTATCACTCCAAGTGTGTTCCTCCTTAAGATCATTCTATTAAGATCAACTACTAATAACTGAACTTTCGAATTAACTTTGATAGATCTACAGACCAAAAGTGATTACCAAGCATTAAAGATTAAGACAACAACTCATTTCCACTGCTCAGTTCTGCTGAAAGAGTCGAGCTTGAGAACTCGTCCTGCTTCCTCGACCACTAGGTCAACCAGAAATCCATCTTTCAAGAATGTGACTTTGAACTCAAACTCCTTCAGAAGCAAAAAAAGAGACGAGAAAGAAGGGCAGAATATATATCAGAATGTTAAAAGTAGTTTCAGAGCTAGGAGATTGTATTCTTTTAATAACTTTAGTGTCCGGGCTAGCTACCTTGACTAATTCCACGGGATACCTGCCACCTAACACAACCAACAGGTACCAAGTAACTTTGTCAACCAAGGCAAGGACAAATAAGGAAAAACTGCCTACTGCTTCTTTTTTTTATGTGTCTGCTGGGGTTTCAGTGTTGATCAAATCTCATAACAATCTATGTTGCTCGAATCTTCCAAAAAGGATGGCGCATCCATTTTTGATCCTCCAATGCAATACTTTCAGAGGATTTGACCAGTACCTGGTGACATTTTTGGAGGTTCCAAGCAACATAGACAATGATAGGTGTCATGCTAGAGGAAGGGTATTACTAAATCTTCTTAACCTCTTGGCACTAACCACAACAATTATATATGATAATTTGCTAAATCGAAGGATCTATCACATATTTGAATCAATTTCAACATAGATTTTTCAGTTATATCAAAGGATTAAGAGCTCTTGTTAGACATTCATAATACAGACAGGTTCGCGTGTTATACTGAGTTGTAGATGAATGACATGTTAGAATACAACAAGTATTAATCAGTCTAAACCTTGGAGGAATTCCAACAATCATCCTATCTGCAAGATCTAAGATCATTTACTAATATGTTGTCGATCTGTAAACATGCTAGCATTGTTTAAATTGGGGGCGAATCATATCCACTCATACTACTATATGCTTTAAACCTGTCAACATCACGACTCTTGCTCTAATCAAAAGACTAAGGACCCCTATTGAACATAGATCGCCAAACTACGACAGAGAGTTTCTCCCTTTGAAGTGTCAGTCACAACCTTTAATAGGGCTAGTCACGTTAGCACGCTAGGTTCAATCAAGTCAGAAAGGTTTTGATGGCTCAAGATTTGTATTACTGAAAGGATAGTGATGGGAAGGGGGCCGCCTCAAATGGCCTCAACGTTGGAGAACTTTTACCAACAACAACAATATAACCCGTGTAATCCCATTAGGTGGCGTATGGGAAGGATTTGGTGAACGCAGACCTAACCCAGACCTCGTGGAGGCAGAGAGGTTGTTTTTCAAAGACTCTCGGCTCAAATAAGTCATAACAAAGCGATGTTAAAAATAACATAAAGATGCGCAAATCAGACATCACATAATGGTGAAATCATTACATGGCATTCAAGTCTACCAAAAAGAAGATGATAGAGAGGCAACGATAAAGTGGACCTACCAGGAATGATAGAACGGAACAATTTCTTGTCATGTCAAATGTGTAACTAGAATTTGGAACTGCAGCATGAAGCATGCATGCTAGTGATTGCCACTGGTTATTGCTAAAGGAACCCCCCCACAGACATGAAGTTTTTGCCTTTGATGTTTTTCAATAAATCTTCACCATTGAACCTATGTATGCCATAATCCATAAAAAAATCATTTTAACAAGTATTTGATTTGCAGAATCAGAATTTTAACTAAAGGAGTTCAATATATGAAAAAGTAAACACACAAAGAAGCCAAGTGGGAATTCAATGTCTACTATCTATACATAAAAATAACTTTAATCATGTATACATGGCGTAATTTTCTGTTACGGGTACAGATGAATAAGCACAAATAAATTCTTCTTTTTCTGTATAAACAACAACTATTATTTCAGCTATACGAATCATTATTGACCATGTAAGCCCATCTTAGTCCAATATTATTCAAAACAAAAAAAAAATCAATATTTTCTAGTGACATAATCTTAATCAACTTAAAAAAACTCCTAGAAATTATAGCAATTTTTTTCTTTACAAGTAGTCTTAAAAATTATAAGGGAGGGGGCATCAACTTGTGTTTATGTGACAAAGCATAATTGTTGGTGTTTTAAAAAAAAGATGGGACAACACAAAATGATTGAAAATGTTTGTCAATAGATTGAATGACTTTCAATAGCTTTCAATAATTTTATTAAGCATTGAGGGGCTTTAAATAGCCAACATAAAAATATAATCTGCATAATTTGAAATTTAAAACAACCTAAGATATCTCAAAAATTAAAACAACCTAACATATATTTAAAATTCAAATTCATCCTAAAACTAGGTAACTTATTATTTTTTTAAAATGACCGCAGTAACTAAAATCAAACTGAACACTCCTCCTTTGCTTTAGATACTGCAATTTTAAAAAGTTGCTCCTCCTCGGTTTCTTCTTGTACAACTTGTGCTTGAAGATTGTTCTTAAGCTTGCACACTTTTGTAACATGATCGGTTTGCAATTTCCACATATTGCATCATGTCTCCACCAACAAAAAAAATTCAAGTGCGTTTTTCTTTTTACAGTATTTGCAAAGAGGATAATTATCTTTATCTTTTCTGTTTTGTTCATAAAAAGTACCCTCAATAACATTATCTTGCCTGAAGGCTCTTCTCTGCTCTTGTGCTTGAAGACCACTAATTAGTCCTTCAAACTTTAGACTCTTCCAAAGATGAAATTTTAGATTCGAATCTCTCTAAAATTGTCACAAATATTTTTCTACTATTCTGTCATCTTTGAAATCCTCGCCAACAACCTGATTTTATTCACAATAAAAGAAATCTTGTCAGAATACTTAACAATAGTTTCAGCCTCTTGCATCCTAAGAGATTTAAAATCTCTTTTAAAATTTAAAATTTGCATTTGCCTGACTCGGTAACCTTCTTGATATTCTTTTTTTAAATTTTTCCCAAGCTTCTTTTGTTGTCTCCCAAGCAATGATTTTTAAAAAAAATTGAATCCGCAATTGAATTTTAAATTACAGTTTTGGCTTTGAATTTTTTATTTTTTTATCCGAATGAGATTTAATTTGAGCAAGGGTAGGATTTTCAAGGAGAGGTGGTAAGGGTATATCTTCCTTTACAACTTCCCACAGATCATAGATTTAAAGATATGATTTCATTTTCACTGACCAAATCTGATAGTTTTCACCAGTGAAAACTTTTGGTGCATTCAAGAGAAACGATTGCTAGCCATTATTTGTATTAAAAATAATTTAGAAAAGCCTATGCGTTGAAAAAAGCACGAGTTGAAAAGGTAGTCATGATGGGTTAAAATGGGCAGCCCTTACGGGTTAAAAATTTACGGTAGTTCTTTGGAAGGTTTCACAGATCTCTTAAGATCAATGAATCTCTTGATACTGTTGTTGTTGTTTTTAAAAAAAGATGGGGCAACACAAAATGATTGAAAATGTCTCTCAATAGATTGAATGGCTTTCAATAGCTTTCAATAATTTTATTAAGCATTGAGGGACTTTAAATAGCCAACATAAAAATATAATCTGCATAATTTGAAATTTAAAACAACCTAAAATATATCAAAAATTAAAACAACCTAACAAATATTTAAAATTCAAATTCATCCTAAAACTAGGCAACTTATTGTTCTAAAAAAAATGACTGCAGTAACTAAAAGCAAACTCAACAATAATCCATTCTAAAATCATGAATAAAATATTAGGTGGAAATATGTAGATTAACAATTGGGTAATACTTCCCTTTTCTTGGCTCTTTCTGTCTCAAAATACTTATCGTGTTTTTTATTTACATGTTTCTTAAGATAATATTAATTAAAAAGAAATTTTTATTATTTTATTTTTATTTATGTTTGAATATATAATTTTTCTTTATTAAGTATTTATTCTATTTATGTGTCATAATTAAGATATTCATAATTTGCAAGACAATTACTACTAAAATTCTATTTATGTGTCATAATCCAAAAAATCAGTTTTTACTTTTTTCATGAATTTTCAGATATTCTAAAAAGAAAAAATGTTTTCATTCCAAATTACTCACGAAAATTTAAAAACAACTCTAGCTCCCTTTATGTTTTTGGTCAAACACAACTCAAATATTCAAATATTATATTTCACTTTGAAACTAAAAACTACTTTTTTTCTTTCTATTTTCAGAATTAAATATGAAGAACACCTACTTAAATTAAGATAAGCATAATTTACCAAGAATCCAGTGAGCTACTTTTACTTAGAAATAAGACCGTCAACTCAAAATTCTAGCTTCGACTCTATAAACATGAAATTTTATAGGAAAAAAAAAAACTCATTTATGTTACCTGGGGAGGTCACAATCTGTAGGCTGCCATCTTTATTTGAGATAAAAATTATCTTTTCTTCAATTTTTGATGCAAAAATCCAACTTCCTTAAAAAATATTGCAGCTCCTCAATTGTACTGTCAATAAATGCAGAAAAACAAGAAATAGGTAGATTTTGGTAATTGTTTTAGTAGGCATGGTGAAAATTTAGAACACAAATATAAAAATTGGGGGAAAAAAATTAAATAAATTGTAGTGTTTGATAATGAATGTGTGTGCATATGTAGATTTTGGTATGGGGTTAAGTAGTAGGTTGTCTTTTTGTTATACTGGTAAAAGTACACTATAATTAGCAAAGTAAGCAACTGAAAAATGTCATCAACATCTTTGTGTGAATGCTATGTACTCTCCTCTTTTCAATTCACTTTTCGAGGTTCAAATTATCTGTCATATTCTTTTTAGAGTAAAATATTAAAAATAACTTAAATTGTATCGTATTTTTATACCTAAATTATTAAAAGTGTAAATTTCATTAATTTGAAAAACACATTTTAGTGGTGTGTATAATACGATCTCTCTTTTATTTAAGAAATCTTGTCACATAACATTCTACATGCAGAAAACATTACACCTTGATAAAAATTAAATAATAAACTATTAATATTAGTTCAAAATTAAATATTAAAGTATCATTACCCCCAAAATAATAAAATTGATTTTTTTTAAGAAAAAAGAATAATATTTACAATATTTTTCTTACCTAAAAAATTTCATCTACACATAATTGAGGTGTTTGTAGTACTCAAGAATAATTAGTAGTACTTAAGGTATAATGAGAGAAATTTTTTTTGTCTTGAACTTATAAAATGACAAATAAATTGAGATAATTTATTCTAGAAGTCACAATAGATAATTTCAAACAGAGACATTATTTATTTGTCTTTTTTTTGTCAAAATATAATCTTTTTTTCTTAATTTGATTGTAATTTTTGAATTCCAACATTTTATGTGGCATATATAAAATCTAATGTTAAAAGATATATTATGATACATTATAATTATAACATTAATTTTAAATCATAAAATACAAAGGAAGTACTTTGTAATTTTTTATCTTGAATTAAATTAAAACACATGAATTAAAACGAACGAGACATCAAAACAAAAAATTAGCATTGTCACATGATTTACACTTTCGCTAAAATAAATAGAAAGAATTAAAAACAATTCTCAATATTAACGAAACACAATCTTTACTTTGTTTTTCACTAAAAGGAGGCATTATTTTTCTACCGTTATATCTCGACTCAAATTCATATTTAACTAAATTTTAAATGCAAATATCAAATTTTCGGTGGAATTTTTTTTTTTATCTAAAAAAGTTTGCTTCTTTGATTTAGAGAAGTTTTTACTTTCAATGTTTTGAGTTATATGATATTTTTTGTAATTTTATCAGATATATTTTAAATATTTTGAAGTTTAAATTATCATAACTTTTAGGCAGTTTTTTTCGAAGTATTTATGTGAACTATCATTACTATCGTCTACGATATTCTAATTTTATGCTTGTTTGGGGATAATAGATCAATTTAGACAAGACAAGTACTCTTTGCTTCACCCTGGGATTTAACAAATAAAGTTAAATACTTGAATTGTATAATAATATTTTTTATATCCAAATTTATGTCTTAATTATGTGATGTGATTTGACTTGGTATAGAATTTATGAAAGAAAGACTTTTGAAAATTGTAGTCTAAAACAAGTCATAGATATTTGTATGACTATAAATCATTTTATTAAGGATAAATTCAACACGATAAAGTTAAATTTGTACTAAATAGAGAAACGTGACATTATTTTTTTAACGGACTACAAGAAAAAGTGAGTCATATAAAATAAAACAAGGGGAGCAATATATATATTTTTAGTCTATCCCAAAAAGAAGGTCACATTTCTATAATTGGAGATAACTTTTAACTTTAAAATTTCAACGTCGACGCGCTGACTAGTCAAGTATAAATGAGCACATCCTAGATGCCTATAATATCAAGTAGAAAAAGGACCTATGGACCGTGTGTCAGACCACAGATCGTCGGTGGCTTCCATGTGGTTCTTGCACCAGGTCTGGAATGCTGCATTTTTTTCTATTTTCTCAAATTCGAGGTGTTACAATTATTGAAGTAGGGAATGATTCCATAATGGATCTTCAGTACATACTATGCAAACATATTTCAAAACTCGAGGTGATTTTAATACTTCTAAATGTCAATTTTTAGCTCCTTGGCACCTACATAATCAAGTTATAAGACAAGATGGATTCTATCTAAAGTAAACATAGAGTACATCATTTTCAAAAAGAGGCATATGAATGAAGATATATGATGACATCATTGCAAAGAAACAATAGTATCAAGACAATTTCTATTTAAGTATCACGACACACTTATCCATAGAGATTAGACAAGATTCAAACATCAAATAGGACAAAGTTAAAAAGAATATCCAAGCTCTATCCTTTTTTCAGATTGATGCTTGCCAACAAACTAGTCAAAATGGTAACTTTGAAGATGAACTAGAATGCAGTGAACCACAATTAGGTTACACGTTAAGTCGAGAAATAATAAGCTAAATAAATATTTGTTACGAGCTAGAGAAATATGTTAACTCCAGTCCGTCCGTACGGACAAATAATATCATTAGTGACATCGTTTTATCCTTTACTTTATCAAAAGCAGAAGTGAAACAACTATGTTTTTCTATGACCTGAACCATAAGAAAAGAAATAGAAAAAACATGAATGCAGAAATATTAAAGGATTCAGTTCACACAAAAATATGTGCATCATACTATAAGGTAGACTTATCTATCTATATTACCTTAAAAGCATGAACTCCTAACTTGAATGCTAGATTACTATAATATCCCTAACTTAGGTTGTGACTTTTTCGATGAGTTGTAATTTTTCTGATAAGTTGTGACTTTTTCCAAAGGGTTGTGATTTTTCGATGAATTGTGACTTTTTCAAAGAGTTGTGCCTTTTTCAATAAGTTGTGACTTTTCCAAAAGGTTGTGAATTCTCGGAAAGGTCATGACTTTTCAGATAAGACACAAAAAAACACTTGTGTTGACTATAAATAGAGGGTCTTCCTCTCAATTTTCAAGAACAATATTTTTTAAATCTTCTACTCTTCTTCTTCTTGCATTTTAAATTTTTTTGGTGATTTATTGTCATGGAGTGAGTTCGAAGTTTAGCGGAATATGGGGCACTATTTTGATTAAGTAAATCGTTCTATCCTAAGAGGGTATATTCCATAACTTCGAGTACTTGAGGAAAATAATTTTAATTATAAAATAATTATTTTTTTGCTTAATATATACATTAGTCTGTAATGTTCCAATATATTCAGTCAACATGATGCAGTATAATTTCATTTGTTTTTGTTAACAATTTCTCTTGTGATGTAGATATATGCTTCTGAATATCTTCTTCCAAAATTTAGAGAATTTTCATGATTTGTTTCTTTTAATGCTCAAGACAATAGAATGACTTTATTTATCAATGATACTTATGTGATTGAGATTGTCACGAAGTTTGCTTCAAAATAGTTATTACTATATAAACATTGTCCTTTTGTTTTACTTATTTACTATTTTGATAATTAAGTATTTTAGACGAAGAGAAGTTCATATGACTTGTAATAACGCAAGTTGAAGTTTGTATTAATTTATTTTTTATTATTTGTTTAATAGCTAATTTTTATGAGATAAATATTTTCATTAAAGAAAATATATATTTATAATTGGGTAGGTATTTTTATTTAAATTAAAGTATTATATATGTCACAAATGTATTATCAATTTAACAAGATCTGCTAACTTCAAAATATATTATTTTAAATATTTCGAGTTATTTTTCTTAAAAAAAACAATCACAACAAATGTGAAAATATGTGAATATATATGAATCATTTAAAAAAAATCATTTTTTTTTATATTCAGTAATATGAAATAAACATTTACATTATGTCCTTACATTAAATTAAAATCTAATAACTAAAAAAAATAGTAACATTAATTAAAAGTCCTATTAATTTATGTAAGTAAAAAATTTATTAGAAATTCAGCTATTGCACATTAATTCATTAGTTATAACATTGTAAATTATCTTAGTTATTACAATTATTGCAAACGTTATTCACACTGTTTTACATTCTTAGGTATAATATTATAAATTTCATAGTTAGTACATTAATTATATTTTTCATCTTTCCTTATATTAACTTTTGACCATTAATTTTTCATATTATTACACCGCTACTATATATTCGATAACATGGTGTTGTTATTTTTCCTTTGACGAATCATACTTGGTTGATAAATTGAAATAATTTACAAGTATATGAATTATATCTTTGTTGGGTGTAAGATGATTAGGTGATTATATATATGATTTCACACATAAAATATATTCTTTAGTTTTATTTCACAAATTTTCATCTAAATAAGCAATACTATTTACTATAACATATATATTCTGAACGATTTTTTACTAAAAAAGAGTAACATAAAGACAAATGTAGTGAATACTTAATCATCCAACTCATTTTAGTTTCGTTCAAGCCTACCCCTAGACGTGCATGGATCAATAAACATTAACATCTGGGGATGACAAACATATTAAGGATATGACTAAACTACACTAGTGCATAAAGAAGAAAAATGTTTTCAGTTAAAATAAAAGAAAACAAGCAAACCTAAAAGGAAACTGAAAAATTAGGGAAAATATAGAATTTGGAAAAATTAATTATTCCACAAAGCAATTCAAAGTAAAAATAGCATAAACTTACCCCAAAGAGAAGAAAACTCAATTATCCAGCAGACCCATAAGCCAACTAGCAGTAAGAAGAAAAGATCAATTCTCTTTGAAACAAATTAGAATGTGTTTTGCAATCAAAATAGAGATAAATGATTTTCTTAAATAGATGGAACTGAGAAACCCACGACTAATTTTTCTTAACAAACCTACAAATTGACGCAAGCTTTTGATCTTATCTTTTTGCTAATTTTCCTACAACAAACTAAAACTCATTATTCTGAATTGAGAGAGACGTACGGCTGAAAAAATTTGTGAAGATGGAAAATCAAGAATTCCCAAAACTCTAGCAGAACTAGAAAGAAGCACCCATATGCAGATATCCTCCAAGCTGCTGAATTTTCTCTAACTGTAGAGAAGAGAAGCTGCACTTAATTGATGCGCTTGAAGATCGTGCTCCTAATTTCTCTAACAACAAAGCGAGCAAACCCAGGAATTTCGACAATATTAGTGTTTGTGTATTCCTTACTGAGGGGAGGGGTGGGGTATGTAGAGAGACGTGTGTGATATGTTTTTATAAAATAAAGAGGGATCTTTATTTTTTATTAATTAACAACCAGATACTAACTTTTTTAACATCCAAATATTATTTTTTCGCTGAGATTAAATTAAAAAATTAACTTTCAACAACCAAAAAAATATTTTGTCGTGATATATATATATATATATATTAGTTTTGACGCACATGCGTTGCACGTGAATATCAAATCATGTACTACACTATTTTTAAAAATAATGTTAATATTATTAAATACAAAAATTAAGTAAGCAATTATAAAATGAATGATAAATTATAAGTTCCTATGAGTAGTGGATGTAAACTCTCTTATGATTACTAGTGAAAGTTAGCCACTCTTAATATATCTTAGTTACACCTCTTAATTAAATATATTTTCTTCTCCCTCCCCAATAGTTCATTACTTAGTTATTATTGCATTGTTGGAGTTCTTACTTTTGATATAATATAATATAAATAAGTACTGATAGAAATATAGAAGATATCTTAAATTGGATGGTTTTGTTGGAGTATTTTATAAATTTAACATTCACGAGGGAGTGTTCAAATTCATTGAACTTTGAGATTGTCAACGTCTATAAATCAAACTTGAGTTTTTAAGAAGAGAAGAATGGAAAACATAAAAAAAATCTTAGTTTAAAAATGTGAGGAAACCCCTCCATTTATAGTTAACAAAGAGTAGTATGAGCATGTGCATATTTTTTCTTATCATAAAAGTCAAAACTCTATGGAAAGGTCACAACTCATCGAAAAAGTCACAACTCTTTGAAAAAGTCGTAACCATTCCATGTGAAATGATGTCTTCGTTTAATATAATATTAATAAATAAATAAATATAATATATTATAAAATATAAAAGATATACTAATTGGTTGTTTCAAGAATAAGAAGAACAATGAAAAACTTTCAAAAATTATAGCTAAAAAATTTGTGGAAACCCCTCTTCTTATTGCCAATAAAGGGTAGTGTTTGAAAAAAATGGTTATTGTGCCTTATAAAAAAAAAAAGTCACAACCCTTCAAAAAGTTCACAACTCATCGAAAAAAGTCATAACTCTTTAGAAATGTCACAACCCCTCAGAAAAATCACAACTCTTCGAACAAGTCGCACCCCAATAGAAAAGTCACAACTCATCAGAAAATTTCCAACACTTTGAAAATATCACAACCTTACAATGTGAAAAGGTTTCTGCTTTTAGTATAATATAATATAATATAATATAAGTAAATAAATAAATATAATACAATACAAAATATAGAAGACATATTAAATTTGATGTTTTATGTTGGGGGTATTATAATAATTTAACATTTAAGTTAGGTATTACATCTTTTAAGTCAGTATAGATATCGATAAAAAAAATAGATATAGATTTGTCTAATTTTAATTTAACATGTAATTTTAAAAAATAAAAAAATCTTTTAATTTAAGGATATGCAGAATATATAAAAATGTCTTTTAACTTTGTGGTCTTAAAGATGCCCCACACAAGAAAAAAAACATTTTGTATTAAAGTAAATAAAAATAAAAGTACACCAAATAAATTTGAAACAGAGGAGTTCCAATTAAATCTAGTTTGGACTCTTCAAACAAATTTTTGATCAAATCTTTTTTCTCCAACAGTTTGAGACTTACACAACTTGAACACCAAGTTATAGTTTTGCAATAGAAAATCATTGAACTTCTTGTCAAGTAGAAGTTGCTGCAAAAGTATATTTATGGCTATGAAAATGAGTACATATTAATTATCTAGATAGTCTTCTCGTTTGAAGTTGAGTTTTTCCATTATCCTTGTGCATCAATTTTTGTCGGTCTATCTATTTTACCCACAAAAATATTAAAATTGTATAATTGAACAACTCTCACTATCTTTCTTGTTTTAAGAAGAATAAGAATACAAAACTTACAAATTTGTAGTTTAAAAGTGTGAGAAAACCTCTCTATTTATAGACAACAAAGGGATATAGATTTGTAATAATTTTATTTTGACATGATATTTTTAAAAAAAAGACTTTTAATTTAAGAAAATGTAAAATCAATAAAAATGTCTTTAACTGTGTGGTCTTAAAGATACACCCCCACCCCCAAGAACAAAGAACATTCTATATTAAACTGAATAAAAATAAAAGTACAACAAATAAATTTGGAACAGAGGAGTACCTATTAAATCTAGTTTGGACTCTTCAAACAAGTTTCTGATCAAATGTTTTTTCTCCAATAGTTTGAGACTTACAAAGCTTGAACACCTAGTTGTAGTTTGTGCAATAGAAAATCATTAAACTTTTTGTCAAAAAGAAGTTTCTTAAAAAATATATTTATGACTATGAAAATAAGTACATATTAATTATCTAGATAGTCTTCTCATTCGAAGTTGAATTATTCCATTCTCCTTGTTGCATCTATTTTTGTTGATTTGTCTAGTTTACCCACAAAAAATATTGTAATTGCATAATTAAAGAACTCTCACAATCTTCCTTGTTTTAAGAAAAAGGATAGAAAACATACAATTTTGTAGTTTAAAAGTGTGAGAAAACCTCTCTATTTATAGAAGAAAAAGGGTAGTATGAAAATGTGTTTATCGTGCCTTACCAGATAAATCACAACCCTTCAGGCAAATCACAAATTTTTGGAAATGTCATAACTCATCAAAAAAGTCACAACTCTATAAAAAAGTCACAATCCTTCGGAAAAGTCACTACGCATTAATGTGAAAAGGTTTCACCATTTAATATAATATAGAACAAATAAATATATATAATATAAAATATAGAATATATACTAAATTGAGTGTTTTAAGTTAGGGGTATTATAGTAATTTAACATTAAAGTTAGAGAGTTCATGTTTTTACGGTAGTATATATATATATATATATTATTAACGACCAGATTCATATTTCGTCGTTAAGAATTGGTCGTTAAAATAAAATTTCTTGTAGTGCTTATTGATATCTTATCCTTCAACGTATCTGAGTGGAGGTGCAGAATTCATCCTGATCTTTTTTAAGTGGTTAAAGTTTTAACAAGAAAACCTTCTCTGATATATCAATTGATAGTCTGCATGTAACGACCCGAACCGTGGTTAATTAGGAAAAGTGAAACATCGGGAAAATACTGGGGCCACTTACCCTAGGGTGGGCCAGATGCAGCTAGGGCGGCGGTGCCATAGCGGGATAGGCGAGGCAGAAAGTAAATAATGCGAAATCTTATTTTCTCCTTCTTCCTAAAATACCCAATTTAGATGTAAACCACCCTAGAAACCCCCAAAAAGCTTCTCTAAGCTTGGGAAGGAAGCATAAGGAGATTTCTAGCATAAGGAGGTCGATGGATTGTGGATTTCCAGTCAAGATCACCGTCACGAAGTCCAGAGACATGAATCGAAGCCAAAAACCCCGTGCAGCTGCTTGGTGTCCAGGTAGGCTAGGTTTTATTAACTGAGTAGTTATAAATTTGTGTTCACTGCGTAATATAATGTAATCTAATGGTAGAATTTATGCGTAGGCCTTCGTGCACTGAACAAAAGATAATATTATCATAAGAAGAAGCCTTAGGTGATGAAATAGGGCTAAGTTGGTCGAATTAGTGTTAAGTGATATATGTCGATGAATATTTCATTGTGATGGTTGTGAGTTCATGATTGTGTGATATATGTTGTTCTTGCTGCATTATAATACGTGTATGTATGCAATGTTGCATTATTGGTCACACTATTTGTAATGAGATAGACGAATGATGAATGCCATGAATCATGACTTGATTTTATGATTATGAGAATGTAATTGTGATTGTGATTGTGGCCTGTTGAATGGATCGGGTGTTGCGTTCCGACACACTAACTTGCATCGGTTGTAACGTTTCGGCATAAATATTAGATCGGTTTCCATGTTTTGGCATAAACGTTGGATCGGGTACCACGTTCTGGTATGCTAACAGTTTGGGTTTGGGTTCCATGAGAGGACCAATGACTTGCCATAATTGTGTATCTTGAGGATTTGTGAAATTGAACGTGATTCGTAATGATAAATGATATTGTAATTCCCCGGAGTTGTTATATGGTTATGAGGACTTATATTTGATTGTTCTTTTATTTTGAGTGAACTTATTGCGTATCTCATTGTTGAATAAATCGGGAAGGCCACGGGTTCAAGGGTCGTAATAATTGAGAGCAAGGGTTGTCCGTGTGTTGTAAGGGCGAGAAGTGAGGGTAGTGTACGTGGTGTAATTACTTAGATGAAAAACGAAGTAGAAAAGTCGGGGAACACCTGGGTAGGGTCCTGGGGCGTCGCCCCTCTCAAAGCCTCAAGAAGGGAACTCTGAAGTTTGGGCCCTGGGGCACCGCACCAGCCAGCGCGCCCCACCCCAGCTTTTGAAGTTTCCCTTCTAGCACACCGCACCTCTCAGAGCGCTAGGGACGCTAGTTCATCCCATTTTTTCCCCATCTTTCAGTACTAGTTCCTTAGCAACGTACCTATATTTTCTATTTGATTCAAACACTCTAAGGTACGACTAAAAATCATGAAATCATCCATAAACATGAGATCATGAACCTTGAATCCATAATCCAATTCTAGGAAAGTTAAGATCAAAGTCAAGAGAAGTAAGAGTCAAGTCAAGAAAAGTTCTTAGAGTTTTCCAAAAGTCTTTTCCAAATGCTTTAACTTTGTTTTAAGACTTAAAGTTCAAGTTGAGTAAAGAGAAAAGAGTAGAGATTGAAGTTTATTTCTTCAAAGAAGTGTATGGGGACTATATATTCCCAAATAGTTTAAAATGTTTTCACATTTAAACAAGAAAGTAAACCTCGATTTCCAAAGAGCTTATGAGGTAATTTTCAGTAAAGAGTAAACGCTTTCACAATTAAGCAAGAGGGGAAACTTTGATTTCCAAGGTAGCCTTTGAGCTAAGTTTTTGAGCAATTATCTCAAATCACAGAAAGAAGTATGTTTTTAAACATAAGAGCTAGTATCATATTTTGGGAGTAGTATTGAGCACCGATATGGGGGAGAGTTTAGACAACTCACAGGCCCCATTAACCATGTAGCCATCATGGGTAGAAAAGGGTCATACTTTTTAGATGATTCCTTTAGTGCTTTTTAGCATAGACTAGTGGATCCACTTAGTAGTTCAGGTTCTATACCCTCGGCAAGGTATAAGACGGCCCTGGCAGCGTGAAGCAAAATATTGTATCATCACAATAGCTCTTAAGTGATGGTTGTCGGTTAGAGAAACTCCTATAACAGTATTATTTTGTATTTTTATATACATCTCAGAGTTTTATTATATCTGTGCATACACATCAGAGTTACTATTGTATTTCCAAATACACAGAGTTGATATCCATGTTTTAAAAGCTTTTATTTATATTGCACTTGTTTTATACTGCTTTATATTGAAATGAGTTCAGTTAAGTTTGAGTTGAGTTGAGCCAGGTAAGTTCTTCAGTTCCTTTCAAGATTATGTCTTGTTTTAGAATTCCCCTCGCGTACTCGTACATTCAATGTATTGATGCCATTTGGTCTGCATCTTTTATTGATGAAGACACAAGTAGCCAGGATCAGCATCCAACGCATTGTTGATCCAGTTGAGCACTCAGAGTCTTGTGGTGGGCCTCTTTGCTTTCTGAAAGATCCCTTTTATTTGCTTTCAGCATTATTATTAGTTCATTAGGATGTCGTGGGTCTTGTCCTGACATCCATCTCAGTTGTTGAGAGGTTTCATAGACAATTAGATGTTATTTCTTTAGTCTTTTTAGTTTCATTATCTTATGTTGAGACTTGAGTTTGCCTAATTGGCTAGTTGAATGTTTCCTTTATAACATTCTAAGTTTTATATGTGTTATGTTTGATAAGTTAAGTCTTCCGCTGAGTAAGTAAGCCAGGCCAAGGGTTCGATTGGGGCCAACAATGGTTCTCGAGTGCCAATTCCGGCCAGGGTATAGGCTCGGGGTGTGACAAACTTGGTATCAGAGCACAGAGTTCAAGAGTCCTAGAGAGTCTATGAAGTCGTGTCTGTAGAGTCCTAGTTATTAGTGTGAAGCGTGCCACATCTATAATTAGGAGGCTGCAACAGTTAGGAAATTTTCTCACTTCTTTCACACTCATTTCGTGCGTTAGAGTTTGTTCTCTAAAAAATTTCTTCTAACTTGTGTTTGCACGTGTCTTCCAGATCATGCCTCCTTGAAGAGCTATCAGAGGTCATCCGGCTAGGAGAAATGTTGAATCATAGGAATAAGGGGTACCTAATGCATTGGACGTGAAACCCCAAGGAGAAGTCACCAATGTTGAGTTATGTGAGGCTATCCGGATGTTGAGCCAAGTTGTGACCAATCAAGATGGAAAACAGAGAGAAAACCGTCAGGAAGTGGGTGATACTTTGAGGATCCGTGAGTTCTTAAGGATGAATCCTCCAAACTTCACAGGTTTTAGTATTACTGAGGATCCAGAGAATTTTGTGGAAGGGCTTCAGAAAGTTTTAAATATCATGCATGTTACTGATACTGAGAGGGTGGAACTAGTTGCATACCAAATGAAGAGTGTCTCTAGAATTTGGTTCGATCAATGGAAGAAGAACCGAGTTGAGGATGCACCACCTGCGAGTTGAGATTGTTTTGATGAGGCCTTCTTGGGGCATTTCTTCCCCCGAGAACTAAAAGAGGCTAAGGTACGAGAGTTCCTCACACTTAAGCAGGATTCCTTGAGCGTTCATGAGTATAGTCTGAGGTTCACACAACTTTCCCGATATGCTCCAGAGATGGTTGTTGACATGAGGAGCAGAATTAGTTTATTTGTTGTTGGGCTATATCGTCTGTCGAGTAAGGAAGGTAAGGCTACAATGCTAATAGGTGACATGGATATAGCAAGGTTGATGGTCTATGTGCAACTGGTTGAGGAAGAGAAGCTGAGGGATAGAGAAGAGTTCAATAATAAGAGAGCTGAGACAGGGAATGAGTCTAGGCAACAGAAGAGTAATGCCAACCGGTCATCCTTCCAACAGAAACACAAGGGACCTGCTCCATCATCTGCTAGTGCACCTGCACCAAAGAACAAAAGTGAGTACAATAGTCAGAATTTCAGAGCCAAACCTGCCTATTCTCAGGGTAGTATGGCACAAGGGGGTAGTAAGCCTCCTGCCTGCGCTAAGTGTGGTAGGAACCACTCAGGTACTTGTTGTGAGGGCTCCACTGGTTGTTGAAAGTGTGGCCAGAATGGTCATTTCATGCTAGAATGTCCAAAGAACAAGCAGGGAAATGGTAATGGGGGAATTAGAGCCCAGTCTTCTTCAGTTGCTCCACCGGAAAAAGTTGCACCTAGAGGGGCTACTTCCGGTACTGGCAGAGAAATAAACCGCCTATATGCTATCACAAGTTGCCAAGAGCAAGAGGATTTGCCATATGTTGTTACTGGTATGATCCAAGTCTTTAACTTTAATGTTTATGCTTTGCTAGACCCAGAAGCGAGTTTATCCTTTGTAACTCCGTATGTTGCAATGAATTTTGACGTTGTTATTGATCAAATTTGTGAACCCTTTAGTGTTTCTGTCATTCTTGGTATGGACTGGCTTCACGCCTCTTATGCCTGAGTTGATTGTAGAACTGGAGTTGTCAAGTTCCAGTTTCCAAATGAACCAGTCTTAGAGTGGAAAAGTAGTTCAGCAGTGCCTAAGGGTCGTTTCATTTTGTACCTTAAGGCAAGGAAGTTAGTCTCTAAGGGGTGTGTCTATCACTTAGTACGAGTTAATGACTCTAGTGTTGAGATACCTTATATTTAGTCAGTTTCAGTTGTAAGAGAGTTTCCAGAAGTCTTTCCAGATGATCTTCCTGAAGTCCCTCCAGAGAGAGAGATAGACTTTGGTATAGACCTTCTTCCAGATACTCATCTTATATCTATTCCGCCATATAGAATGGCTCCAGCAGAGTTGAAAGAGCTTAAAGAACAGTTGAAAGACCTCCTAAATAAGGGTTTTATTCGACCAAGTGTATCACCTTGGGGCTCTCCAATCTTCTTTGTGAGGAAGAATGATGGTTCCCTTAGGATGTGTATAGATTACCATTAGTTGAACAAGGTTACCATCAAGAACAAATATCCTCTTCCAAGGATTGATGATCTTTTCGACCAACTTCAGGGTGCCACCTGTTTCTCTTAGATAAACCTCAGATATGGCTACCATCAATTAAGAGAAAGGGAATGTGATATTCCAAAGACAGCTTTCAGGACCCGTTATGGTCATTATGAGTTTCTGGTCATGTATTTTGGTTTCACCAATGCGCCTGTAGCATTCATGGACCTTATGAATAGAGTATTCAAACCTTATTTAGATATGTTTGTTATCGTCTTCATTGATGACATACTAATCTATTTGAGGAATGAAGAAGATCATGATAGTCATCTTAGAATAGTTCTCGATACTCTAAAAGATAGAGAGTTGTATGCTAAGTTCTCGAAATGTCAGTTTTGTCTTGAGTCTGTGGAATTCTTAGGCCACATTATGTTTGGAGAGGGAATTAAAGTTGATACGCAGAAAATAGAGGCAGTGCATAATTGGCCTAGACCCACATCTCCAACTGATTTTAGGAGTTTCTTGGGTTTGGCTGGCTATTATAAAAGGTTCGTAGAGGGGTTCTCATCTGTTTCATCCTATTTGACCAAGTTAACTCAGAAGACAGTTAAGTTTCAATGGTCTGAAGCTTGTGAGAAAAGCTTTCAGGAATTGAAAAAGTGGTTGACTACTGCCCCAGTGTTAACTTTACCGGAAGGTATGCAAGGCTTTGTTGTATATTGTGATGCGTATAGAGTTGGTTTGGGTTGTGTGTTAATGCAGAATGGCAAAGTTATAGCTTATGCCTCCAGACAGTTGAAAGTTCATGAAAAGAATTACCCAACCCATGATCTAGAATTGGCTGATGTGGTATTTGCTTTGAAAATATGGCGCCATTATCTTTATGGTGTTCATGTGGATGTGTTCACCGATCACAAGAGTCTTCAGTATGTGTTTACTCAGAAAGAGGTTAACCTCAGACAAAGGAGGTGGTTAGAATTACTCAAGGATTATGACATGAATATTCTTTATCACCCAAGTAAGGCTAATGTTGTTACTGATGCTTTAAGCAGGTTTTCTATGGGTAGTACCGCCCATGTTGAGGAAGAAAAGAGAGAGTTAGCGAAAGATGTGCACAGACTTGCACGCTTAGGAGTCCGACTAATGAATTCCACAGAAGGAGGAATAGTGGCGATGAATAGGGCTGAATCATCTTTAGTGTCTGAAGTTAAAGAGAAGAAAAACCAAGATCCCATTTTGCTTGAATTAAAGGTAAATGTTCATAAGCAAAAAGTAATGGCTTCTGAACAAGGGGGAGATGGTGTATTGAGGTATCAAGGTAGATTGTGTGTACCAAGGGTGGATGAAATCCAACAGAGGATCATGGAGAAAACTCATAGCTCCATATATTCCATTCATCTGGGTTCCACAAAGATGTATCGTGATCTGAGATAAGTTTATTGGTGGAGTAGTATGAAGAAGGGCATTGCAGAATTTTTTGCTAAGTGTCAGAATTTCCAACAAATTAAAGTAGAGCATCAAAGGCCCGGTGGTATGGCTCAGAATATAGAACTTCCGGAATGGAAGTGGGAGATGATTAATATGGATTTCATCACAGGTTTACCAAGTTCTCGCAGGCAGCATGATTCTATTTGGGTGATTGTCGATAGAATGACAAAATCAGCCCACTTTTTGCCGGTAAAGACTACCCATTCAGCAGAGGACTATGCCAAGTTGTATCTTCAAGAAGTACTTAGACTTCATAGAGTTCTGGTCTCCATTATTTCAGACAGAGGTGCGCAATTTACTGTATAGTTTTGGAAGTCATTCTAAAAAGGCTTGGGTTCAAAGGTGAACTTAAGTACTGTCTTTCATCCTCAGACAGATGGGCAAGTAGAGCGTACTATTCAAACCCTAGAGGATATATTGAGGGCTTGTGTGATTGATTTCAAAGGTAATTGGGATGATCACCTACCTCTTATTGAATTTGCTTATAACAACAGTTACCACTCTAGCATCCAAATGGCTCCTTATAAAGCTCTTTATGGGAGAAGATGTAGATCTCCTATTGGATGGTTTGAAGTTGGTGAAGCTGGGTTGATAGGACCAGATTTAGTTCATCAAGCTATAGAGAAGGTGAAAGTGATTCAAGAGAGGTTGAAAATGGCGCAGAGTCGTCAGAAATCCTACATTGATGTTAGGAGAAGGGAGTTAGAGTTTGAAGTAGATGATTGGGTATACTTGAAAGTTTTACCTATGAAGGGTGTTATGAGATTTTGTAAGAAGGGGAAGCTTAGTCCCCGGTATATTGGCCCTTACAAAATATCCAAGAGGATTGGAAATGTAGCTTATGAGTTAGAGCTACCACAAGAGTTAGCAACGGTTCATCCGGTATTTCATGTCTCCATGTTGAAAAAGTGCATGGGAGATCCTTCACTTATCATACCAACTGAAGATATTGGTATCAATGATAGCTTATCATATGAGGAGATTCCGGTTCAGATTCTAGATCGCCAAGTTTGTAAGTTGAGGACTAAGGAAGTAGCATCAGTCAAAGTTCTTTGGAGGAATAAGTTTGTTGAGAAAGCTACTTGGGAACCTGAGGAGGATATGAAAAAGAGATACCCACATCTCTTCGAATTCGGAGAAATTTCAGATCAAGGTACTAATTCTCTTCTTAGTACTCTTTCATTTATAAGTCGGCATGTTGTATTTGCATTGCTTGTTGGGTGTTGAGCTGAATGTTAGATGTTACACCCTTAGCCTAGTAAGAGTAATCTCATTCAAGGAAGACGGTTCCAAGGGGGAGATATTGTAACATCTCACAAATTGAAATAACTAGGAAGAAGTTAAGAATTGGAAATAGTCATTTTTGGAAAGAATATAAAAATCTAGAAAATTTGTTAACTATGTTAAGTTGAGTTTTTGGTCAACTTCAAACGACCCTAAATCCTTGCTCAGGATGATTTAGGTGTGTTTCCAGATATCGTAGGATTTGGAATAATCTTTCCAACACCGCCGAGTTCTTGTTAGTGAGATATGTCCATTGGGAGTTGGGTTGTCTAGTTAAGGAATGTCAAAACAGGATTTTAGAAGGGTAGTTTGGTCTTTTTCTTACCCTTTTATTTTAATTCATTTTTGGTAATTACTTAGGGGTCTAAACTGAACTTGGTGAGTTTACGCTTTGGAGAAAATTGGGTTAGGGTTTTATAGAAGAGAAAAGAATAGGAGAAAGAGAAGGAGAAGCAAGGAAATCGTCAAGTTCTTGAAGCTAAGATCGTAGATTTCGTCAAGGGGTGATCCCTACGAGGTATGTGAGATCACATAGCGTTGGGTTAGTTCACCCACGTGCCAATCATGATTTATTTCAACGAATTTAAGTCTTTGAAAGTGTACAAATTGAATTCTTGATGGGTTTATTGAAGTACCTTTGAGTTCTTAATTCGTTGAAATTGTTGAGGAGTTGTTTGATCCAAATTCATGTAATTAGGTGTGATTTCGAGTTGGATCTTTCATACTTTGAACATATAATCGATTCTAAGTGTTTGGGGAAAGAACCAAGTGAAATTAGAGGGTTTAGAGATAAAAAATGAAGTAAAAAAGTCGGGGAACACCTAGGTAGGGTCCTGGGGCATCATCCCTCTTAGAGCCCCAAGAAGGGAACTCTCAAGTTTGGGCCCAGGGGTGCCATGCCAGCCAGCGCGCCCCACCCCAGCTTCTGAAGTTTCCCTTCTGGCACCCCGCGCGTCTTAAAGTGTCAGGGACGCCAATTCATCCCATTCTTTCCCCATCTTTCCATACTAGTTCCTTAGCAATGTACCTATGTTTTCTAGTTTATTCCAACACTCTAAGGTACGTCTAAACGTCATGAAGTCATCCATAAATATGAGATTATGAATCTTGAATCCATAATCCAATTCAAGGAAAGTTAAGATCAAAGTCAAGAGAAGTAAGAGTCAAGTCAAGAGAAGTAAGAGTCAAGTCAAGAGAAGTAAGAGTCAAGTCAAGAGAAATTCTTAGAGTTTTCCAGAAGTCTTTTCCAAATGTTTTAACTTTGTTTTAAGACTTAAAGTTCAATTCGAGTAAAGAGTAAATATTGAAGTTCATTTCTTCAAAGAAGTGTAAGGGGACTATGTATTCCCAAAGAGTTTAAAATGTTTTCACATTTAAATAAGAAAGGAAACCTCGATTTCCAAAGAGCCTAAGCTAGTTTTTAGTAAATAGTAAACACTTTCACAATTAAGCAAGAGGGGAAACTTTGACTTCCAAGGTAGACTTTGAGCTAAGTGTTTGAGCAATTATCTCAAATAACAGAAAGAAGTATTGTTTTAAACATAAGAGCTAGTATCATATATTGGGAGTAGTATTGAGCACCGAAATGAGGGAGAGTTCAGACAACTCACAGCCCCCATAAACCATGTAGCCATCATGGGTAGAAAAGGGTCATACTTTTTAGATGATTCCTTTAGTGCTTTTTAGCATAGACTAGTGGATCCACCTAGTACTTCAGGTTCTATACCCTCGGCAAGGTATAGGACTGCCCTGGCAGCGTGAGGCAAAATGTTGTATCATCACAATAGCTCTTAAGTGATGATTGTCGATTAGAGAAACTCTCACATCAGTAATATTTTGTATTTTTATATATATCTTGGAGTTTTATTGTATCTTTGCGTACACATCAGAGTTACTATTGTATTTCCAAACACACAGAGTTGATATCCATGGTTTAAAAGATTTTCTTTATATTGCACTTATTTTATACTGCTTTATATTGAAATGAGTTCAGTTAAGTTTGAGTTGAGTTGAGCCAGGTAAGTTCTTCATCTCCTTTCAAGCTTATGTCTTGCTTTAGAATTCCCCTCGCATACTTGTACATTCAATGTACTGATTCCATTTGGCCTGTATCTTTTAATGATGCAGACACATGTAACCATGATCAGCATCCAGCGCATCGTTGATCCAGTTGAGCACTCATAATCTTGTGGTGAGCCTCCTTGCTTTCTGGAGGATCCTTTTTATTTACTTTCAGTATTATTATTAGTTCATTAGGATGTCGTGGGTCTTGTCCCGACTTTCTTATCAGTTGTTTAGAGGCTTCATAGACATTCAAATGTTAGTTCTTTAGTCTTTTCATTTTCATTATCTTATGTTGAGACTTGAGTTTACCTTATTGGCTAGTTGAATGTTTCCTTTATAACATTCTAAGTTTTATATGAGTTATCTCTGATAAGTTAAGTCTTCCACTGAGTAAGTAAGCCAGACGCTTGGGTCCAGCAATGGTTCTCGAGTGCCAGTCCCACCCAGGGTGTAGGCTCGGGGTGTGACCACCCTATTTTGAGTTATAAATCTTGATAAGTTTTTCAAAGCCAACACTTGAGTTTTATACTGAGTTTTGAGAAAGTAAGTATGAGAATGAGAATAATCGTATACATCAGTTTCATATTGTTATGTAGACCCTCGAGTCGAGTCGTTCATGCCCAAAAATTCTGCATGAACTTCATACATTGAGTATCTTTGAGAGGAGTAGTATCTTCGAATTCTAAGTCTTTGAGAATTGAGTTTCTAATACTTTTGAGATTATATTCCTACTTATGGGACTACTAAATGTTACCCATGAATCCGTTGAGTTGATTTGTTCATGCCCATAATTCATCATGAATCCTATGAGCCGAGCAGTCTAGAGATGAGTAGTATCATTTAGTCTTGAGTTTGGAGTACTGAGGTTCTTTATTGATATTAAATCCTTGAGTTGAGTCGTTCATGTTCATAATTTACATTAACCCTATGATTTGAGTTATAAATTTTAAAAAGATATTTAAAGACAACACTTGAGTTCTTAAACTGAGTTTTGAGAAAGTAAAGATGAGATTTGAGAAAAGAGTTTTCTAAAACATGATTAGTATGAAAATTGAGTATGCCATCAATGTATGAGCAATATGGTATCTAGATATACCATCAATGTTAATGCAGTATGTCTTCCTGAGTCATCAATGATCATATTATAATATGATTTTGAAATGTTTTTGAGAAAGAGAAGAATTGAGTTCATTTTCCTTAAAATGACATATGGGAACTAAGTGTTCCCAAGACTAAATGTTTTCACATTTAAGATGAGAGGAAACTGAGATTTCCAAAAGAGTTTTGAGCAGTTTGAGTACAATCTCTTTTAAGAGAAATATTTTTGAGTAATAATCTTAAACCACAGAAAAAGTTATGTTTTTAAACATATGAGCTAGTATATATTAGGAGTAGTATTGAGAACCGATATGGGGAGAGTTCAGATAACTCACAGCCCCCATAAACCATGTAGCCAACGTGGGTAGAAAGGGTCATACTTTTTAGATGATTCCTTAATACTTTTTAGCATAGACTGGTGGATACACTTAGTAGTAGGTTCTATACCCCGACAAAGTATAGGATGACTCTGGCAGCATGAGGCAAGACGATGTATCATCACATAGCTTATAGTGATAGTTGTCGGTTAGAGAAACTCCCACAGAGATAATTTGTATTCTTTTATACACATAAATTACTTTGTATTTTCATATACAAGCAGAGTTTATCTGGTATCCTTGAATACAAACTGAGTTGTTTTCTACTGTTTTAAAAGCTTACCATATATTGCATATGTATTGTTGCTTTATATTAAGTTGAGTATCCAGAGTTGAGTACCTAGAATCAAGTATCTTATTATTAAGTTGAGTCTCATTTCCCTAAGTTGAATATCATATCATTGAGTTGAACTATGTTTCTTTTATTTGAGTTGAGTTGAGTGAGTTGAGAAGAGGTAAGAACGTTTCTTTTCCACCAGTCAAGCTTATGTTTATGCTTTAGAATTCCCCTTACATGCTCGTACATTTCATGTACTGAGCCACTTGGCCTGCATCATTTTATGATGCATATATAGGTATTTAGGGTCATCAACATACGCTTCGTTGAGGCCACTTGCAGTTCCAATTATCTATGGTTAGCCTCCTTGCTTTCGGAGGGTTCCACTAGTGTTTTTAGTTATATCAGTTTTTAAGATGTTATGGTTCTTGTCCTGACTTCCATCTTTGTCTGTTAGAGGCTTCATAGATAAATAATAGAGTTTGAGAAATCTGTTTCATTTATCTTATTAATTGTTTTAAAGACTTGAGTTGCTTATTGTTGGTAAGTTGAATTTTCTATTTGTATTCAGAGTAAATAATTTGAGTTAAAGATTTTTATTTTAGTTCATGAATTTTATTCAGTTTTTAAGCTTTTGTATGCTTGAGTTAGTCTTCCGCTTGTAGTCAGCCAGGATGAGGGTTCGCTTGGGAACCAACAATGGTTATTGAGTGCTGGCCACATCTAGGGTGTAGACTCAGGTTGTGACACACTTGATATCAGAGTACTGAGTTCAAGTGTCCAAGGGTGTCTATGAAGCCGTGTCAGTAGGGTCTTATTTATGGTTGTGAGGGCCCCACTTCTATAAATGAAGGACTACATACATTTAAGAAAAGTTCCCCTTCTTTCATACTCTTAATCGTGCAATAGAGCTATATCGTAGATACTCATTCTAAATCATGTGTTCTCATACCCATTTGACTAACCCTCATACTAGTGGTGGTTGAAAAGCAAAGTCGATTCTTAATCGATGAGTTGCTCTTAGCAAAAATCTTGAGAAAGTCATGAGACTCTAGAGGGGCTTGAGAGAAGCCCATGAGTGAGTTAAGTGTTGAGTTTCAAGAGAATGCGCTCATGTTCATATGAATCATGCGTTCAAGCTAAAAATGAGTTGTGCTCTCTTCTCTAAGCCCTATTTCAGCTGATATCCTTATGAGGAAGTATGTTTAGAGCTGGGGTAGTATTACCACCCGAAAAGGTAGCATGAGCTACGAGACTATGAGCAGTAGTAGTGAAAGTTTCCAAAGTTAGAGAAAAGCATGCAGAGGTGTAGAAATTTATGAAAGGGAGATAGTGAAGGGGCATATTATGTTATTGCAATCATGCACCCAGTCAGTAATAGGTGATGAGTTCTTTTATGAGTCAAATAAGGAATAGTTACTAGTCCGCATGAGATAAAATATACTTTAACCAGAAAGGAGTTTATGATGATATGTCATTGTATTACTAACGACCAAGTGTAAGTGTTGAATAGAAGAGCAAGAGTATTCATCAGGTGATAGATCTAAGCTAGGCTTATGATTTTTGAGGGAGAGCCCATAATATTCAAAGTGTTATAGAACTAATTAGACAATGATTAATAGTGAATGAGTAAATAATACTTAAGTTGTGAAGTGGAATGTGGTAGTAATATGTAAGGATGTAGACTGAGAGATAAAGATTGACTACTTTTCATGAGGTTTTAATGGGTGAGTGTTTCTTAATTTTATATAGTAGTTGTAAGTTGTTATAGTAAACGAGCAATCATATTAATATCTGGGTTTAGTAATAAACATTATGCTTGAATTTGAGATGAGTGTCTTGATCAAAAGGATGGCCCCATGAGGGTGATGATGTTAGTCTTGAGATTTGATCTAGAAGACTTGACATAGATTAGGTGAGGAATTGAGGTGATTAACTGCAATAAATATGAGTGATACAAGTGAGAGACCCTAACCTTTAGATAAGGACAATGAAGTTTGGTTAAGTCACAAGAGTAAAAAAGAGAGCACGAAGAGGTGTACATATAGGGTAGGTAATTAGAAGAGGTTAAGAGGAACATCTTAGAAAGAGGTCTTAGTACTTGCTTATGGAGAGTTCGGTAGTCATGAGATAAAGTTTTCCCGAGTGTTAGAGTAAATAGGGATGTAGACCAGGTGAGAGATGATGGAATAGGTCGATAGCTTTCAAGTGTCAGCTTTAGACCTAAGGGGGAGATGATAAGATGAGATTTTACTATGAGAAATAGTTAAATGAGAGCCATTAGTTGGTTTCGAGTAGTAATGCGGGAAATCCTAGTTGGTATGGTAGGGATGATGAGATAATGTTAACTTCTTAGGGTGTTGGTTAGTAAGAGTCCATGGAGTTTTTAGAATACTAAGCTTTAATGTGGTGTTGTTAAAGATGAGGTAATTCTTGATATGAACCCAATGTTGATTAAATGTGGTGATAAAGAGTAATGTTCTTGGGATGAGACTCCCTATATAGAGGTATAGAACCCGAACCTTAGGATTTGGGTTAAGCTTGAATATAGTAAGAGCATACCATTAGACTCAAACCTTAGTAAGAGTAACCCCATTCAATACCCTGTCTAGTCATCATTCGAGGACGAATGATCCCAAGGGGGAGATATTGTAACACCCCGATTTTTTTTTTGAGCTAATTAGACTTGAACCATCCTTCGTAGTGAGTAAGTTTTTACCAAGGAATTTAAATTTTTCTCAAGTGTTAAGGTCACTATATATAGAACCTTGAATTCCAAAAAGAATTAAAGAGAATTCATTCATGTCATTACTTCTTTCTTTTAAGTTTTGTGCCAAATTTAAATGGTCATAACTTTCAGTATAGGATAAGTTAGGTGGCTCATAAGATATCAAATGAAAGGTCATTGAGTCTTCTTTCCAACGCCACCGAGTTTGCTAACTTTCGAGCTCGTATGAGGGAGCTATGCCTTTTTGAAGTCAGGTTGTCCATTTAAGGAAAGTTACCCAAAAATACAAGCGGTATTTTAGTCTTTTCCTTACCCCCACTTATTCTAAACGTGAATTACACCCAATAAAGGGTCTAAACTTATTAGAATCAGTTTCATTCATCCCCTAAAGCATTTAAGGTTTTAGAGAGAAGATTGAAGAGGAGAAAAAGTTCAAAGTTTCAAGCATTTTGTTCAAGAAATTCAAGATTTCGCCAAGAACCTAGTTCTTTGAGGTATGTAAGCTTCTATAGTGTTGGGTTCGTTCACCTACACGCCAATCATGAGTTTATTTTGTGAATCTATCCATAAATATTGAACACTTTAATTTCTTGATGAGTTCTTGATAAGTGTTCTTGAAGTTTCCTTACCGATTAAGTTTTGATGTATGATTCTACTTGGGTCAACTTCAAACGACCATATCTCTTAGAATATAAAGATATATATGGGCCATAACCTATTATATTAATGGTATTTGAATCTACTTTCCAACGCAACTAATTTCGCGTCAATCCAATTTTTGAGTAAAAAGTTATGACTATTTTAGTAACCTGATACAGTGCTGTTACGAATTAGCCAACGGGAAAACATTAAAAAGGGTTGTTTTTGTTTTTTTACCTCCAAGAAAACCCTAAAAGAATTTCTTGACTAATAAAAGTCTTAAAACAATTAGATATTCATCTTTTAATCCATCATTCTCTTCTCTCTCAAACCCTAGGGCAAAACGCTAAGGAAAAAAAATTAAAGTAGAATACTACATTCAAGATTCTTTCAATATTTTTCAAGATTCTTCTTCAAGGTAAGTCTTTCTCCAAGAATCCATTTTTTTCAAATCAAATTCCTCCATACAATTATGAATCTCTAAATAAAATCATAATTCTTGGCCATAGAGATTTCAAGAAACTAATTCAAGAATCTCAAAAAAGGTTTTCTTGATCGTTTACCTTCAAATTAGGGTTTCAAGGCTTCTAATCAAGTTCTTCTTCAAGATTCTTCAAGAACCTTATTTTCCAGGTATGTAAGGCTATCATAGTGTTGTACTAGTTCGTCATCACGCCCTACATTTACTTTCAAATCAGTAAAAGAGAAATCTAGGATTCTACCCCTAGATTTGAGCATTCTTGAGATAATTTGATTTGAGTTCTTTAGTTCATGGTTCTTTTAAAAAATCATATTCCTAATTATGGAGTTTTTATATTTTTATTGAGATCCTTGAGCTAATTTGTTCATTTCTATAATTCAGCATGGACCCTATTTTGAGTTATAAATCTTGATAAGTTTTTCAAAGCCAACACTTGAGTTTTAAAGTGAGTTTTGAGGAATTAAGTATGAGAATGAGAAGAGTCATATACATGAGTTCCATATTATTATGTAGACCATCGAGTCGAGTTGTTCATGCCCATAAATTCCGCAGGAACTTCATACATTGAGCATCTTTGAGAGGAGTAGTATTTTTGAGTTCTAAGTCTTTGAGCATTGAGTTCCTAATCCTTTTGAGATTATATTCCTACTTATCGGACTACTAAATGTTACCCATGAATCCGTTGAGTTGATTTGTTCATGCCCATAATTTCGCATGAACCCTATGAGTTGAGCAGTCTAGAGATGAGTAGTATCATTGAGTCTTGAGTTCAGAGTACTGAGGTTCTTTATTGCTATTAAGATACTTGAGTTGAGTCGTTCATTTTCATAATTCCACATGAACCCTATGATTTGAGTTATAAATTTAAAAAGATTTTTAAAGCCAACACTTGAGTTCTTAAACTGAGTTTGAGAAAAGAGTTTTCTAAAACATGATTAGTATGACAATCGAGTATAACATCAATGTATGAGTTGTATGGTATCTATATTTACGATCAATGTTAATGAAGTATGACTTCCCGAGTCATCAAAGATCATATAATAATATGATTTTGAAATGTTTTTGAGAAAGAGCAGAGTTGAGTTCATTTCCTTTAAAATGATATACGGGAACTAAGTATCCCCAAGAGTAAATGTTTTCACATTTAAGATGAGAGGAAACTGAGATTTCTAAATGATTTTTGAACAGTTTGAGTACCATCTCTTTTAAGAGAAAAATTTTCGAGTAATAATCTCAAACCACATAAAAAAAGTTATATTTTTAAACATATGAGCTAGTATATTTTGAAAGTAATATTGAGCACCGATATGAGGGAGAGTTTAGATAACTCACAGCCCCTATAAACCATATAGCCAATGTGGGTATAAAGGGTCATACTTTTTCGATGATTCCTTAATGATTTTTAGCATAGACTAGTGGATCCACTTAGTAGTAGGTTCTATACCTCAGCAAAGTATAGGACGGCCCTGGCAGGGTGAGGCAAGACGTTGTATCATCACATAGCTCATAGTGAAGGTTGTCGGTTAGAGAAACTCCCACAGAGATATTTTGTATTCTTATATACACATAGTTTACTTTGTATTTTCATATACAAGTAGAGTTTATCTGGTATCCTTGCATACAAACTAGGTAGCTTTCTACTATTTTAAAAGCTTTCCATATATTGCATATGTATTGTTGCTTTATATTGAGTTGAGTATCCATAGTTGAGTACCCAGAGTCAAGTATCTTATTATTAAGTTGAGCCTTATTTCCCTGAGTTGAATATCTTATCATTGAGTTGAACTATGCTTCTTTGAGTTGAGAAGAGGTAAGTATATTTCTTTTTCACCAGTTCAAGCTTATGTTTATGTTTTAGAATTCCCCTTACATGCTCGTACATTCCATATACTGAGCCATTTGGCCTGCATTATTTTATGATCCAGATACATGTATTCGGGTCATCAACAGAAGCTTCGTTGAGGCCACTTGCAGTTCCTGTTAGCTATGGTGAGCCTCTTTGCTTTCGGAGTCCACTTGTTTTTTTAGTTATATCAGTTGTTAGGATGTCATGGTTCTTGTCCCGACTTCCATCTTTGTCAGTTAGAGGCTTATAGATATAAAGTAGAGTTTGAGAAGTCTGTTTCATTTATCTATCTTTATTACCTTAAAAGTATGAACTCCTAACTTGAATGTTAAATTACTATAATATCCCTAACTTAGGTTGTGACTTTTTCGATCAGTGGTGACTTTTTTTCGAAGGGTTGTGAATTTCCGGTGAGTTGTGACTTTTCAAAAGAATTGTGACTTTTTCAATAAGTTGTGACTTTTTCGATGAGTTGTGACTTTTCTGATAAGTTGTGATTTTATTCGAAGGGTTGTAATTTTTCGGTGAGTTGTGACTTTTCCAAAGAATTGTGACTTTTCCAAAGGGTTGTGACTTCTCAAAAGGTCATGAGTTTTCCGATAAGAAACAAAAAATGCTTGTTCATAGCACCCTTTGTTGACTATAAATAGAGGGATTTCCTCTCATTTTTTTCAACCACAATTTTTTAATCTTCTACTCTTCTTCTTCTTGCATTTTAAAAGATTTTGTGTGATTTATTGTCATTGAGTGAGTTCGAATAAGGTTGTAAGTGATGCCTTTGATCTTAGTATATGATGATTACTATCGAGTTTATGAGTGGAAAGAAAGATTTCTTTTTGGTGAAAATAGAACACGTACATTTTTGTCGGTGTATTACTTGTGCCATTAGTTGTATGACAGCCTGGTGCTGCCTTTTCTGCAATAATTTTATCATGTCAAAATTAAATCAGTTGCTAATAGTGGTCCATTTTTAACCTGCTAAGTGCATGGTTGTGGTGTTAACTCTCCATTGATGATATGCTTGAATGTTCTACCAATAATAGAAGAATTAAGCAAAAATAAGAGAAATTTTATCTTGAGGATTACATGAAACGTATCTGTCCTTTCCCTTCACTCGATATTTCTCTGTGTCTCTACGTTGCATTTTGTACCTTCACTCTTTCTCTTCTTTTTAACAGTTTGTGAAGGAACACATCGTCATCATTATTGCCAAAATGTGGTTGTCTTTACCTCCCCTTTTGATAGTGATGTTTGATGTTTGAGTGAACTGCCTTGTTTTTTCCCCTCAGAGTTGTTGACTGATGAACTTCTCGATTGGCACTACCCAAAGTCCATCAATTTGCATAATATATACATTAGTATGTAATGTTCCAATATATGAAGTTAACATGATGTAGTCTAAATTCATTTGTTTTTTTAAAACAATTTCTCATGTGATGTAAATATATGCTTCTGAGCATATTTTTCAAAAATTATTCAACTTCTCAAGAGTTAGAAAATTGTCACAATTCATTTTTTTATGCTCAAGACAAAATAATGACTTTATTTATCAATGCTATCTATGTGATTTAGAATATTAGGAAGTTTTCTTCAAAATAGTTATTACTATATAAACATTGCCCTTTTGTTTTACTTATTTACTATTTCTTAATATTACAGCATTTTATATAAATATTTGGGTAGGTATTTGTATTTGAATTAAAGTATTATATATGTCACAAATGTACTATCAAGTTAACAAGATCTTCTAACTTCAAAATATATTATTTTAAATTATTTCGAGTTTTAAAAAAAAAAAAAAA
>JAJOOO010001315.1:0-42379 GCA_029582685.1 Solanum piurae | reverse complement strand
CGTATGCAAGAGTGGGTCACCGGATTCGCATGAACCTATACTCCTCCTGAAATAATATATAGTTGTGTTATATTTTTTTTAAAATAAATTAAATATAGATGTGTGAATTCACCCTAGCTAGACGTATCAAATAATGCAATGATGGTTAGGTGCACCTCTCCGTGTGAGGTTAGAAGTTTGAATCTTACATCTGCCTTGTTATGTTTTTCTTTCTTAAATTAGGTAACACCTCTCTAAGTGGTAATTGATAGCACTTTATATATATAACTTTAATCTTTCATAATTTTTAAGTTTGTCACTTTTGAAATTCCTATTTTTTGTAACACTGTAATTTTTTTATATAATTAAATCAAATGTGCTTATTAAAACTGGTAATATTAGATGGTATAACATATAATAAATGACTTCAATCGATTTTTAGTGAATAGAACTTAAAATGACAAATCGATCAAATTTATATCTTAAATTCACATTTTCGTAATTCCTGGATAAGCCTCTGCCGCTAACCCCTTGCTGAAAAAAAGCAATAGGCTTGCCATCCTGAGTTAGTACAGTTCTATCAGTATCAATGATAAAATCTTTAGAGATATCAGGAAGAGCTAATACAAGTGCAAGTAAGGGCCATTTGTAAATTCTGAAAAGCATTGTGAGGCCAAATGGCATTTTTATTCATTAAGCTTTGGAAGATGGATGGGGGCACTTGTGAGGCCGAATGGCATCACTAGGAATTTATAGTGGTCATGATGTTTTCTAAAATTCCACATGATACAGTAAAATTTTATTAAATTAATATTGATAAATTAATAATCTCTCTAAAATAATATTTTTCTCCAGTTTTGACTTAGGTCCGTGGAAAAAAATCACTCAATTGGATAAGATAATAAAACAATATATTTTTAGAAGACCTCTGTATAAATATATGGTCCCAGTAATATTATAAATTAATAATTCTTTAAAAGTACAAATATATCTAAGACAATTTAGTGAAATATGATTCTATTGTTTTTGTTTTTGTTAAAATTTAAATGTTGTTGAAGCTCATCTCTAACTTTTCTTATTGCATCCAAAAGTTCTGGTGTTGTTTTTTTAAACTGCACCATAAAATTGTGAAGAGTTCTTGATGTGATAAGTGTTTCCTTATGCGTACCTGCTTTTAAAGGTATTTGTATCATCTTCACTTTGTCATCAACATTATTTTTTCCGATGGTATCCACAATTTCTTCTAAGGTATGGACCTCTGAACATGTAACATTGTTCCATATGCGATAATTGCTTTTCGAACTGCACCATAATTTATTTTTTATGTTAATACAATAAATATGATACATAACTTAGTAAGATACATTGATTTTGATGTAATCAAAATTAACCTTCATTGGATCTCAAAACACTCATTAAATTAATAAATATTAATTATCAATTAAATAATACGTCTACAAAATAATAATATTTGAGTGAAGAAATATATATTATTATTAAAAAAAATATTATTTCAATATTGATAGTGTGTGAGAAACTTAACCATAGTGATTATATATTTGAGTGGAAAATGCATTTTATTTTTTGATAATTATGGTGTTCAGGGAGCAACTTGTGCATGCCTTAACTAATTTTATGAAGTATTTGCTATCTTCCACCAACATGAGTATTAATGAATATCTTTATCAAAGTTTGAATATATGTATTTATACTTTAATAATGATTTAAACTCGAATCACTTCATTGATCATAACTTCAAAATTATAGTGCTATGAGAATAAATATTGTTTGACAGTAATTATAAACGTTGATTCTTTATTATTATATTTTCAAATCTAAAAGGTGAATCGAGCCAGCTACTAACTTCACAACAGAGGATTTCTGCAATCAAATCATTTTCTATATGGAAAATATTTTAAAGTTTTAATATGTTTTTAAGTTTAAATCTAAGTACAATTTTTTCTTCATTTGGGTTAATTTTATTCACATGTTTTGTACTCTTTTGGTATAATCCATGCAAGTCAGTTTCTATTTTGTTTTATACATATTCATCAAGACTCGTGCAAATTCAAGATAATTGTCTAATATAATTTTTTTGTGTAATTTTTTATAATCTCTTTGTTTATAAAATCATGTTCGAATAAATCTAATAATTTTTTTAAATTATGTTGTATGTGGGGTTAGTGGATGAGATATATACGAGGAATTTTTATTCCAAATGTAAATTACATTAAAAATTCGATGATTCATTAGCGTTTTTGAAATAGACAAGTACCTAAAAGAGATAAAAACAAATCAGATAATAATGAAGAATCAAAGAAAAAAAATGTTTCTTCAATCTTCAACTGAGAATATTAAGCTTAATATTTGTTAATTAATCTGTCACCAATTTGAAAAAATTCAACAATTGAAGAACAACATAATGTTCTTAAAATATGACCATGACCACATTTTCATTCTTCGATTGCTGAATTCTCAAGTTGGCGATAAATTAATTTGTAAGAATTGGCTTAATATTTTCAATTGCTGATTGAAAAAACGTATTTTTATTAATTGTTCATCATTATTTAATTTATTTTCTTCTCTTATATACTTATTCATTTCAGGATTAACCATGAATTGTGAATTTCTTTGATGTAATCGGCATATTTAATAAATATTGCTTGTACCTTATCTACTAACCCTGAATAAAACATAATTTAATTTATTTGAACAAAATTTTGTAAACGGAATGATTATAAAAAAAGCATTACGACAAAAAAATAAAAAATATTAGATAATTATTTTTCATTTGTACAAGTCTTAAATGACTTCTATCTATATATAATATATAACATTACGACACAAATTATGCTTTGGTAAGTAAAATCCTTTAGTTGCAAAAGAAAGTGATATTCTTACCAATAAGATCATAAGCACTGATTTTTCTTTGAAAATGGATAGCAAAATCAATAGAGAGTAGAGAATTTTTTATTTCTCTTGCTCTATTGTGAATACCATTTTCTTCTTGTTCAACTTGTAATTATTGAGGAAAATGCTCATTTTTCTACACATAAAACAAAACAAGTGGTCAAATTAAAATAGTAGATAATCTCGTGAAAATCACTGATGCATATAAAAAATATTCAAAATTTAAATAATATAAAATATATTGAGTTAAAAAGTGAACTTTGTTTGAGATGAAATGATAGTATAAAAAAATTATTATGCTTGTAATAGTTAACAAAGATAGTATGATTGGCTTTTATAGTAATATGGGAGTGTGGACTTATTAATTGGTATACCAAATTCAGAATAAATAGATATCTTTTAAGATAAGAACGAATTTTAAATACGTGTGATAGACGTGTCATAAACTATTCTATCTAAAAGATTTTAGATCAATAAGTAGATATTTTTTAGGATAAAAATGATTCTTAAAAACGTTGATAGACATGTCAGACATTTATCTATCTAGAAGATTGTGGATTAACACTACAATAAAAACAGTTTTTAACGGCAATAAATATATATATTAACAAAGAGTGATAAATTTTTCACGTGCATTAATTAATTGTCATTGAATTCAGTGTCGCTATAAGCTTTAGGGATATTTACAAAGGGTGTTAAATGTCGTTAAAAATATTTTTTAGCTATAATTAAGCTATTGTCATTAATTAATATTCCCTCCGTCCATTTTTAGTTGTCCACTTTAGAAATGACACACATATTAAGATAACAATAATTAGCATAGTGAAGTTACAATTTTACCCTTATTAATTATGGTTTCAAAAAGGATGAATTAAAACTTAGAAATTTTCAAGAAGTTTCAATGAGGGTATAATAGGAAAAAAAATTTGTCCTTTCTTGATTTGTCAAAATGGACAAGTAAATAGGGACAACTAAAAGAGGAAATATAGACAAGTAAATAGGGACGGAGGGAATAGCTACTAAAGATCATTTTTGTTATAATGTAATAAGTACATATATTTTAGGATAAGATTAATTCTTAAAAATTGTATGATAGACATATCTATCTAGAAGATTGTGGATCAATAAGTAAATATACATCTTTTAGGATAAAATTATTCTTGAAAAATGATAGATGTATGATAAGAATGATTTTTGAAAATGTAATTGATGTGTCATAAACTTATCTATCTAGAATATTGTGGATCATTAGTATAATTATAGATTAATATTATTAATGCTGTATTTTATATGAAAATATTTTTGACACTATATTCTAAATTAATGATCACACGTTTGATTTTACATGAATAATTTTATAATTAACATTAAATAGTATACATCATATATATAAAATTAGATCCACTTGAAAAATCATGATTTTAGCAATCATTTTCATTTTCAAGATAATAACTTTCTCGTGACTTATATTATAAGTCTCATTTTATTATTTTATAAAAATATAATGTATGATCATAATATACTATAAATTATAATTATTAAGTTATTAAATTTTCCTCCTTTGATAAGGAATTAGTTTTTTTGGAAAAAAAGTTTTGGAAATTTTTTGACTAACATAACATGAAAAAAATTTAACACATCTTTGAAAAAAATATTTTCCTCCACCCACCCTGAAAGTCTACATATTGTCCAAAAATATTTTCCTCCACCCACCCTGAGAGTCTACATATTTTCCTCCACCCACCCTGAAAGTCTACATAATAATAATTTTGACTATTTTTGGCATTTGCCGATTATAATTGATTGTTTCGTTAATCTTCGAATAATTAAGTAGTCTTAACAACATTGATTTTATATATGAGTTTCCATTTCACATTGTAAAGAACTTATCTTATTTACCACTATTTTTCGATGCATCTTATTTTAATTTCTTTTTAAATATTATCAAAATCTGTTCTTTATTTGTTTATTAAAAAAAATATTGATTAAATATATTTAAAAGGGATAAGGCATACATACAATGGTATACGCAGAATTTTTATGAAAGGGTGTCACCCTTTAAAATAAAAAAAATATAAAAAAAAATATGACACCATATATATGTATATATATATATATATTTTTAAAACAAATTATAAATAAGATACAATTCACGCTCATTACTGTACCGTCCAAAGAAACTTTTTTTAAAAAATATTTAACAAATTCCATGAGTTTTTTTAGAAAAAAATGTATTCAAAATAACTTTTAAAGAAATATTAAAAATTTAAATATTTAATAATTATATAAAAAATATTATAAATTACAATTATTTTTCACATCAATATAGAAAATCTCTAATGATGACGAAAAAAGGGAGGAAACAAATAGAATGTTATTTTCGTCCTATGTTATATTCACATTGTAAATTTATATAACTCATATACTCTTGACTCCTTCCTGATAAAAATAAATAGAAGAGGAAAATAAAAATAAATTCACTAATGTACGTGCTAATTAGTCCAATATTAACATAAAATAATTTAATGATAATGATGTTTAAATGAATTTAAGTGATTGTTTTTGTTATATAAAAGAATTAAATAATTTGGTACAGTGAAGTGAAAGCTAAATAGCAATCTAAGTAATTTGATCAATTCTAGTGAAACACGTCATGTGCATTATAATTTATACCTAGTCTAAAATTAATTTATTTAAAATCTTCTAGAGGTTTTTAAAAATTACTCTCTACGTCCAACAACAGTTGTTCATTATATTATTTTGAAATGTCCAACAATACTTATCTACTTTATGAAATCAATGTATAATTTTACGCTTAGTTCCTAATTTACCTTTATCATTAATTGTAGTCATTTCTCTATTACATTTTCAAGACGTTGTATTTATTATATTCAAAAGGTGATATAGTAAAATTTGAATTCTATTTATAGTTTTTTAAGAAAGTGTGCAAAGTCAATAGTAGACAAATATTGTTGGATCGGGAATAATAACTTTTGAATTGGCTTACATCTTCTCATTTTCAATGTAGAAATTTCAACGCCAAATTAGATGAGCCACCATATTTGAAAGTTTGTTGGTCTTAAACTCCTATTATTTCTTCCAATAAAGGTTAGGAAAAATCTTTTTGGCCAGAAAATTTGATTAGAATTTGGTCAGAATTATATTTTATCTATGTTATTTTATCTTTTTACATATTTTTACCCTTTTAACTTTAATATCTTCTAACTAAAAAATGGAAAAAAGACCAGTTTATTTTAAAATAAAAAAATATTATAATTTTTTAAATTTTCTTGCCAAATTCTGGCCATTTAGCACTTCCCTAAAGGTTGGGGTAGACATTCGGGCCATTCACATAAAATACGAAAAAAATAATTTGAATTTTTTATTTTTGAATTGAAAAAATTATAGTTTAAAAACTTAATTCAAATAAGTGGATTAAATTGATTTTTTTAGTTTGATTGATTAGTAGATTTGGATATTGCGAATTTGATTTTTAAGCCTTTTAAGACATTTCACAACAATTTACAATTCAGTTCACCTAATAGTTTACTCTTTAGAATGTATAAATTTCTAGCATTTATAAAGAATGAGGTCATCCTACCATTTATGTCGTGTACGTAATTACATATTGGACTTGGTACTATAATAGATAGGACTATATGTTACTTATCTATTAATTTTTTTGTAAACTGGACTCATTAATATTGGATAACATAAATTATAAAAAATTGAATTTTTTTGAATATCTGAAAATTCCTACTACTAAATTCATATATTTTAAAAATAAAATCTAAAGTCCAATTCATAATCTAAAATTTAAACTAATTATTCAAAAAAAAAAATCATATTTCAATTGACTCAAACTAGACTTACTCCCAAAGGAAGGTCATCCAAAAATTATACTATGCAAATTAGCTAAAAATAAAATTTTGTATAATAAATAAATTTTGAAATCACCTTGACATAATTTAAGTATAAGTTCAAATTATGACGTTCTTATATTTTTTCGAATCTCTCTTCGAAATTTCTAATTTCACAATTACTTTTAAGTTAACATAATTTCATTAATTACTTGTAAATAAATAAAAAATAGCAAAGTTGTTGAGAACAATAATATAGTTGACTTGTAAATATACTCATCTTGACTCTCTCTCTCTCCTTAGTCCATTTCTAAACCAAATAAAAAATAAAGCATCCCTTGGAATATTCGTTAAAAAAAAATCATTATCAATGGTTGAGCCACAATGCCAACTATAAAATTTAACTGGACCGTTTGGTCCCAAGAATACTTCAGAAAAAGATGGAAAAAACTTGAAAAGTGGTGTTTGGTCATATAACTTGGCAAATATATTGGCCAAGTATCTCAAGTTCTCAAATACTAAAACAAATTAATATTTGCGCTAAGTTCTAATATTTGGGAATTTTAAAATTATTAAATTACCACAAACTTTTATATTTTATAAAAAATATCCATTATTTATTAAGTCCAACTAATATTTGTTACTATCTCCTTCGAAAAAGTTCGAGTAAAATTGAGAAAAAAGAACAATTTGTGTTTAATAGGTTAATTATAATTATAACTGAATTAGTGATAACTTTTAGTATGCGATTAATATATTGTCTTGCCTATATTGTTATTTTGTTATTGTTGATTGTTATCAATTATATTATAAGGTTATTTTTTTACGGAACATTTATTATAAAATGATAATAAATAATTTTTTTGAGAATTTATTGGTATAAATCATATTTTTTGAACTAGTCCAATATTATTGAGAAAATTTGGGGCCAAACACATGGTGAAACTTCATCCAAATATGATTTGCCAAGAATATTTGAGAACTTGGGGCCAAACACTAGCTAAATCTACTAACTTTAATTTAGATATTATATTTATATTAAAAATAATAAATATATATAATAGTCTTTCACAATTCAAGTAAAAATATTCAAAATTTATCAACTAAAAATTCTGACTACGCCTCCTACATTGTCTCTTTACTAAGTCTGGTCAAACCTCTAAATTATTCAATACTAGATTTTAATACTTCCCAAGTCATTGTTATTTTTAGATGACTTCTATGTGGGAAAAAAATGCACATAGTTCTTTTTTTTTTGTATAAATATACAAAAGTATTGCAGCATTTACATAGATTATATCAATCTAGTAGTACAAGAAAATGAGGTTCATTGCCCTTGTGTTCCTGGTTGGTGCTTTGGCCATTATAGCTGTTGAATGCAACTCTGAAGGTTAAGTATCAAATCAAAATAAATCCTCCTTCAATTGTCCCTTGTTCATGTTTATTATTTTCTTCGTTTTAATTAATTTATGTGTCTTACTTTTCATTTTAACATATTATAAAAGAATGTTAGTTTTCAATATTTAGTAAGATTTTCATTCTAATGTTTTCATTTTACTCGTTATGATAGTGCCTTAAAGAATCACAGGAGTCGTGACATGTTTGAGATCACAAAATTCAGAAAATAATATTTAAGTTGTCTTTGGATTTCAATTTAGTCTATTTCAAAAAAATAATATCATTTACTATTTTTCAAGTTGGTAAAAATATGTAGGAAAATGACTTTTTCTTAATGGAATAGGAAAAACAAATTTTACAAGTGACATCTGAAATTCTTTATCTTCTCCTTACCCCAAATATATGTCACGAGCCCCCATCTTGACCCTCCACTCTCCACGATACCCCACCTTACATATAAATATTTTTGAAATAATATATTTTTTCTTACTTACAACACTACAAAGTAGAAATAAGTTAGAAAATTACTTTCTAAAAAGATCCACGGAAAATATATTTCTTCATACTAAACACATCCTTAGTATGTTTTACAATATATCTTTAATTTAAGATTGTACTATTCAAAAGTATTTTCATATTCTTAAGTTTTATAATTAATTAAACTAAGACACGTAAAATAAAATAAATAGAATAGTAGATAATTCCATGAATTCATTGTTGGTGAGTTTGATATTAATTAAAAAAAATTATCCTATTGTTTTTGTGTTTGTGATAAACAGGAGATGCTCTTAATGCATTCAAAACTAATGTGGCAGACCCAAACAATGTGCTTCAAAGCTGGGACCCAACTTTAGTCAACCCTTGCACATGGTTCCATGTCACATGCAACTCCCAAAATAGTGTTGTGAGAGTGTATGTCACCATTTAATTTTATTTTTTTATATACGAAAATGAAATATATCGATAATTTTTTAAATTTATTGGTAAATTTTATTTTGATGCTCGATTTATGACTTGTTTTGATTGATTATCTGAACATATGATAATATGTTTCTATTAGACACTTTTGGTTCAAAGTTTGAATTTTTTTTTGTTGGTTTTAAACAACATTCATTTAAAATATGTCATTTTTCTTAATTGTATGCGTTTGCCTCAATAAGTCAAAAGATCTCAGACTTGTAACAATTGATGCCGATGTGTATAATTAAAGAATTTAACATATTTAGGTAGTTAATTAACTTATCCATGTAATAAGTGTTTGAGAACAAGCCGAAAAACTTTTTTAAAATTTGAACGGTATGAACACTATCCATGTGAACAACAAGCCAATTGAAAAAAATCGTACGTTTAAATAATATCTAAATGAAATTTGTTGGCAAATTTTTAAAAACTATCATTATATTTTGTCTTTTACAAGTTTCTTTAAATGAACAGAGACGAATCTAGAATAGATTCATTTTACTGATCAATTAAATTCATTGCTATCAGTTCAAACCACAAATCTTGAATTCGTCTCCGCGAAAAAAGTTTATTTATTAATATATTGACTTTAATGGTGATAAAGGGACCTAGGTGATGCTAGCCTCTCTGGATCCTTGGTGCCTCAATTGGGAATGCTGAGCAATCTTCAATATTTGTAAGATTATCAATTAATGAATTAGTCTTATTTCCTTTTTAATGAATATATATATCTAATAATGCAATATTAAATATTTTCTTGTTTAATTAATTGTGGGCAGGCAAATTCAAAGTAATTCAATTAGTGGAGCAATTCCAAGTGAATTAGGGAACCTAACAAAGCTAGTAAGCTTGGGGTTAGAAAATAACAAGCTCAGTGGCCTTATTCCATCATCTCTTGGCAATTTAAAATCCCTACGATGGATGTAAGCCATTTCCCCACTCATTTCGATATTATTATTTTTCTCATCTGGTGCTTTGATATTTGTATTAGAGTTTGATTAAATTTAAATTTATGTTAAAAAGTTTAAATTAGAGACTTATAATTAAGAATGAAAGAGTACGTATCACTGCATCACTCCTAATTAAATTATCCATTTTTCGTATAAATAAACCAACCTTATTAAGGCTCTTAGCTAAGTAAAGGACTATATAATTCGTAGGAATGACATTTACTAGCCACTTTTCGGCCTAATATTAGAAAAATAGTCACGGTACTGGAGTGTCAAATTTCACATGTGAAATTTCAGGACATTATTCTCGAGTTGTACTTGTATAATTTGGAATTTCAATACAATAATTATATTTCAATTACAAGGAATTCTATTTGTGAATTTTTTCTAGTATAATTTGGTGTGTTATATATTGAGTTTTTTTTTTTTCTTTGTAGGAGATTGGATAGTAATAAATTATCAGGGGAGATTCCAATTTCCGTCTTGAAGCTCGTCTTGTGGGGCAATTTGCAGCTTATGTAAGTTGCACAAACGATGTATCGATATGAGTGTGTTTGATACGGAGGAAAATATCTTTTAAAAATTATTTTTCAAAATATTTTGATCATGTTTGGTTAGTCAAGATTTTTGAAAAAATATTTTTTATAGGAAATTAAGTTTCTTAAAAAATAAGAAAAATATGTTCATAGTAGAACTAAGGAAAATAAGTTATATCTGCTAGTGGCATTCCACACGAATGTTCTCTTCTCCGCCCTCCAACACACTTTAGCCCTATCCCCCATATGCCCAGTTTCCACTATTAGATTGAGTTAGAGTTCCACATTTGGTGGAAAATGGATTGATGAACTCATACTTGTTTATGTAAACTTGGACAATCTTCTCCTCTTGAGCTAGATTTTAAGGTTAAGTTATAAGGCTCATGTGTCATATTTTACATCAAACTTATCTCAATTTGGACTCTCAGTCCCACATTGATTGGAGATGGACAGGTGATCTGTTTATATAGACTTGACAATTCGCTCGTCTTGAGCTAGATTTTGTGGTAGAATAATGTCCAAAAGACACACCACCCCCAATCTCATTTTTCCCAGTGTCTGCTTAAAGTATTTTTAGGATAATATTTTTTACTTACATGTCAAACATAAAAAACTATCACTTATTTTTCAGAAATATTTTTCAAGAAAATTTGTTCCCCAAAAATCATTTTCTATTTTACCAAACACACCCTAATAATTTTTCAATATTATTAGCCAAATTGCGGACAACAAGAACTCCACGGCATATGTTTTTTTTTTTTTTAATATCATTCATATTTAATGAACAGGAATGTTTCAGACAATAAACTGGCAGGGACTGTCCGTCATACTAACAAAACAGGTAAAAATAAAAATTATATTGTACATTTTTTGAGATTTAAAAACTTATATAGTTTATGTAATACGTAACTTAAAAATAAGAGGGTGTTTATTAAGTATTATTTTATGTAGGATTTGCAATTACAACAATTGTTCAAGACTTCAAGGCCTAGATCAGGTTACTTGTCAACGTTTGGCAATATTGCATTATCCTGCCAAGTTGCAGTAATTCTATATACTTATATTAATATGTCAAGTCAATTCCAAAATCAAGATTTAGGATATTGTGATTTTGAATAATTATTATTAAAATGTGATTGGAATATATGTACGTAAGGAAAATAATTACATTATTACTTGTATTATATTGATGTTGTTATTTTGACTTTAATTACAATTATGTTAAGCCGATTGTAATCTCTATTAGCTTGGTCTAATTAATAGAGAGTTATAGTTCTTAATCCTGAACCTTCATGGAAGATTCTGTTTTGAGATTCTAAACACCAAAAATATTTTTTAAAACAAAGACAAATTTGCGCTTGCATGGATTTCCTTTAGGAAAAATTACACAACAAGACAAACATGTGATATGTATTTACGATAAACCATTATATGTATTTACGATAAATCATTATAGTTTGAAATATTACAATCTGTAGCTATATGTAGGGTTTTATAGCAATTTTTTCTCTCCTCTCTCCCTCTCGCCCCTATCTCTCTCCAGCCCAAACAACTGCAGCCCAAAAAATATTCCACATAATTAAATATGAAAATTGTATTTTGTATTATGTATCAAATGTATTTGTATTCTATATCAATTGTATTATATATTATGTGTCAATTGTATATGTATTCTTTATTAGTTGTATTATGACAATCGTCGATACAAATTGTGTTCGTTAATAGAATTGATATAATTATATTCGATATATGATACAAATCCATTGTATTCAGACAATTATATTTGTATTTTTATATCAACTACTGTATTTGTATTCTATATCAATTGTATTCATGATACAACGAGTAAAACTTGTATTCATCCTCTCTCCTCCCTCGATCTCGCTCCCCTCTCTCCTCCTAATATGTAGTTAAATACGATAGTTTTAGATACAATTGTATTTATTTTGATACAAATCAGTTATATCAATTGTATTCGTGATACAACCTGATACAACGAATACAACAGGTATTCAACCTCCCTCACCTCTCTCCGATCGATCTTGCTCGCCTCTCTCCTCCCTCTTCTAGTCTCGCTCACCTCTCACCTTTTTGGTAGCATCCTCCTTCTGAAGTGTAGATTTAATCAATCTATGTATTTGTATTCAATATGCTTGAACAACTCACTTGTGTTGCATTAAGTTTGAATTTTGAAATGTTCCAGTCCCCCCACTAAAGTTATTAGCATGTCGGTTGAACTGTAATTATTAACACCTGGTACAACTTACCAAGAAGTAAACCAAAACATATTATTCATGTAAACCAGAAGTTTGATCATTATTTAGAATATAATGTCAAAAATATTTATATATAAAATATAATATAAGTAATATTAATCTGCAATTATACTAATGATCCATAATATTCTAGATTGATAAATTTATGACACATCTATTACATTTTCAAGAATCATTCTTATCATACATTCATTATATTTTCAAGAATTAATTTTATTCAAAAATATATATATTTACTTATTGATCCACAACCTTTTAGAAATATAAATTTATGATACGTCTATCACACATTTTCAAGAATTAATCTTATCCTAAAAGATATCTATTTATTGATTCACAATCTTCTAAATAGATAAGTTTATGACACGTATCTCACGTGTTTTAAAGAATCATTCTTATCCTAAGAAATATCTACTTATTAATCTAAAATCTTTTAGATATATAGATAAGTTTATGACACGTCTATCACACGTTTTAAAAATTGTTCTTATCCTAAAAGATATTTATTTATTGTGAATTTGGTATACCAATTAATAAGTCTACAATCACAGATTACTATAAAAGCCAATCATACTTTCTTTGTTAATCACTTGAAGCATAATATATTTTTTACATTATCATACCGCTATCTCAAGTAGGGTTTCACTTTTTAACTCAATATATTTATACTGTTTAAATTCTAAATATATTGCGGTATACATGACTTATTTTCATGAAATTATCTACTATTTTAATCTAACTATTATTTTGTTTTGTTTTATTTCATGTGTAGATAAATGAACATTTTCAACAATAATTGCAAGTTAAATAAGAAGAAAATGATATCTATAGTGGAAGCAACGGAAATCAAAAAATCTATCTTCTCTATTGATAATTTTATTATAGGCTTTATTAGTATCAATAGTTGACTAAAAACACAAGTATTCTAAGAAAAAAAATGTAGATCTCTAATATTAAATCTACTTGCCCACTTTAGCTTCATTGTTCCCCTAATATTTACTTCTTGAGTGAAAATGCATATTATATTTAAAATTTATTATTTCGGTATTGGTGGTATATGAGTAATTTTATTATATATAGTGATTACATACTTAAGTGGAAATATTTTTTATTTTTTTTCTATTTATGAAATGTGGGGTTTGGGGATTGCTTGTACCTCAATTAATTTTATGAGGTATTTGTTATCTCCCACCAACATAAGAACTGATAATTATTTCTATTAAAGTTTGACTATTTTTGAAGAAATTATTAAATATTTTTATCTACTTGAGAGATTTAAATTTGTAATCTCACTATTTTTGACTCACTTCATTGATTACAAAGTCAAATCTTTAGTTCTATGAGAATGCATACTATTTGACCATAATTATAAATTTGTTTGTAAAAGATATATTTTTTAATATAATTTGATTTAAATATTGATCCTTAAATAGTATTATTTTTAAATTTGTAAGGTAAAATTGATCCAGTTGCAGACTCTATGACTGAAGATTTTTGCTTTCGAGCCATTTCCAAACATAAAAAATATTTTAAAGTCTTAATATGTTTTGTGCAATTATTGCTTCATTTGGTAGATGTTGTTTATATTTCTTGTATATTTTTGTTTGCATAAGGATTTGATCATATGGTCAATGTAGGTTGGTTTCTATTTATTTTTTATAATATTCTCATTGAGGCTTGCGCAGATGAAAAATAATAATCTATCATTTTAATTATTATTTTTTGTGTAATATTTTTTATAATCATTCCGTTTACAAAGTTATGTTCTAATAAATTAAATGATTCTTAAAAATTATGTTTGATGCACGACTAGTAGGTGAGGTACAAGTAATATTTATTTCACATATAGATTACATCAAAAAAAATCTACGACTCATTGGTATTTTTGAAATAGACAGTATTTAAGAGAAAAAAATAAATTAGATAATAATGAAGAATTAAAGAAAAATGTGTTTCTTCAATTAGTAATTGAAGAAATTAAGCTTAATTCTTACTAATTAATTTGTTTGTAACTTGAGAAAAATCGACGACTGAAGAAGGAAAAAAAATGGTCATGGCCATATTTTGAAAACATTGGTAGCACCAATATGATACAATGACTATATTTTCTTGTTCTTCAGTAGTTGAACTTTTCAAGTTGGTGACAAATTAATTTGCAAGTATTAAACCTCATATCTTCAATTGCAGATTGAAGAAACATCTTCTTCTTTGATTATTCATAATTTTCTAATTTCTTTATTTTTCTCTTAAATATTTGTCTATTTCAAGAATACAAATGAATCATCAATTTTTTTAGTATAATCTGTATTTGAAATAAATATTTTTCATACCTCATCCTCTAGCCCTGTATGCAACATAATTTTAAAAAATGATTTAATTTAAATGAACATAGCATTGTAAACAAAGAGATTATAAAAAAAATACAAAAAAAAAAATTAGATAATTATTATCATTTGCGCGAGTTGATGAATATATATAAAAGAAAATAGAAACAGACTTGCACAGACCATATCATCAACTCTTATGCAAATAAAAGCGTACAAAACATGTAAGACACCATCAATCCAAACGAAGCAAAAATTGCCCTTATATTTAAGACATTAAAATATTTTCTATATATAGGAAATGGACTGAAAACAGAAATCCTCAGTTGTGAAGTCGGTAGCTGGCTCAGTTCACCCTGTAGATTTGAAAAATAATAATGAAGAATCAAAATTTACATCAAATTATACAGAGAAAATAGCCAAAAGCCCCTTCGATCTATTGCTCAATTCTCAACTACACACTTATTCACTACGTAAGTCCTATTGCCCCCTTAAACTATTTTAAAGTGGAATATTTGTTCCCTAGAATGCTGAGGTGGTAAAGAAAGTGCAATTCAGAGAGTGAGAGATAAAAATATTAATTAAAACTTTAATTTTAAATTATTATTTTTTTACTTTATATTGGTTTTCTACTTTTTAAAAGAGAAAATTACCTAATTACACATCATTTTAACCTTATTTTCTTAAAATCCCTACTGTTTCGATAAATTACATAAATCCCTCTTTTCCTCAATTTCTCTCACTTTTTCGGATACATCACTATCAATACTCATCCCACAATTTTTTGCTCCCTTTTTCAAGTCACAAATCTCTCTACGGTTACTCCATTAATCCATTTTTTAATTTCAAATCTTTTCTCTTTCCAATTAATGATTTTAAGTTATTCAAGAGGTAGATCTCTTTCTATAACTCCAGTTTTATGTTTTTTTTTTTAGTTTTTCATCTTCAGAAATCGATGATACATATGGATGAAGGTTCATATTTCAATATTGGGCTTACCCAATTAGTTGAAGAAGGATGCATCTTCGACTTCTAAATCGACTGTGGAAAAAACGCTCAAAAAGGCAGAAAAAGTCGATCTATTGGTGGCTCTAGTAAGGACTTTGGATTGAGATTCATGGGTGATACCATTGTTAACAGTGAAACAAGATACAAGAGTGAATGTTGAGAAGGAGAAGGAGAAGAAGGATGTGCATTCGTCTTCTAAAGTGAATGTAGAAAAAAGTGGATGTACATTTGTCGTCTAAAGTGAATGTTGAGAAGGAGAAGTCGAAACAGATCAGATTATTGATTTTTTTTCCGATTTTTTCTTGTTCATCTTTTTCTGATATATATGGGTTCAGATTTTTAATGTATCCAGTTGTTTTTGTTTCTTAAATTAATGTTTAATGACTTCGTTTCAACATTATGATACATTACAATTTCATCATGTACAATGTATCGTGTTCAAATTACTAAATTATCTTACGGTTATAGTTTGGGATACATTAACTAGATTTTTAATGTATCTAGTTAATTTTATTTCTTAATTAATATATAATATTTTTGTTTCAACACTACGATACATTACAATTTTATCATGCACAGTGTGTCATGTTCAAATATTAATTTTGATACATAACCTTAATTAGTTTTGATACTTGATACAAAACTTCTACCAAATGTATCATTTATCATGTATCCGTCGATACTGTATTTTTCTATTATAGATAGACAACTAAGAAAATGATTAAGAAATTGATAAATAACAACATGTCATGACTATCTAATAGCAATCTTGACACGTAACAATGCATCTGATACTTATTAACTTACATGATACATTAAAGTGTCACACAAGTATGTATCAGATTCATTACATAAATGTTATTATCAAAAGTTTGTTTAGTTTAAGGTAAAAAGTGAAGATCTTGCAGCTAGTATCTGATACAATAAATATGGAGCACATTAATACATATATTAAATCATGTATTAGATACACAACATAATGAATCATGTACACAACATTCTGTCTTTTAAACAGTGCTAATATCAAATTCAATTTTTTTATCAAACATAACTGCATAAATTATGTGTTAGATACACAATTTTATGGAACACAATATTACATCTACTGAACCATATAGCTGATACATGATAGCATGTATCATATACACAATATTCTACTCTTGCATGAAAAAATACACAATTATCCATTTCGGAAAGAAAATTTAAAAAATGATTGCATAACATTATTATAAAAGGTATGAGTGATCCATCAAAGTTACGTATCTCTTCAGCCTTTTTATTTGTTGTATCAATGCATAACATATACATTGAAAATTCAAAGTCTTGTTTCTTCACCTCAACGATGTATCAGATCTCCAATTTTTTCCTCAACTCATCGATCTCTAATTCAACTGCAATGGTTGCTTTGAGATTCACAAACCAATATTTTGACCAACAACAATTCCATCATTTTTGTATCGTTCATACCTCACCTCACTTTCTCATATTTTAGAATGTCTCAACAAGATCGACATGTTCATGTTGTATCAATACAATTTGTCCACAAGTTTGATTCAAAATCGAGAATCTTTTGGAAGAATGGAAAGAAGAATTTTGGGATACATTAACTAAATTTTTAATGTATTTTGGGATACAAATTGGCGTGGTCAGTAGCTTCTTTGATCATCTCTTATTGTGGTGCCCACGATCGAGAGGGGACGAAGGGCAGACCAAGCAACAAAACCAACATTTTCCTGTGATTTCCTTCTACTATGTATTGAATTTCCAACTTTGTCCTTATTTCATCGATCTACTGCAATGGTGGATTTGAGATTCACAAAAGAAATTATTTATTCAACAACTATTCATTATGTATCCTATCATTTTTTGGTAAATTTAAAAGGTTATTCGATGAATAGGAGACGATGAATAGGGAGAAAAAAAAATGAATTTTGAATTTGTTGATTCTGGAAGGTTTTGCGTATGACTGATTGATAGTAAGAAGAAACATGTAAGCGTAATTTATGGGATTAGCGTGATTTGGAAAACTCACATTCAATTTTATATTTTCTTTCCTTTAAAAGTGTAACTGAATTTGTTTTAATGTATCAGATTTAATGTATCCGACTTATTTGCTATGTATCCGAATAGCACTGATTTTGAAGAATTTTTATAAATTTTAAAACGATAGGGATAGAATGTAATTTATTAGGTCCTTACACTACGGGATTTATGTAAGTTATACTTTTTAAAATTTGTAAGTTTTCTTTAAGTTTTTGTTTTACTTTTTCTTTTTAATTACCTTCTTTCTATTTTTTCTCTCTCTTTAATGGAGCAACACTGGCGACAACTCAGCTCCACCACCAAGTTGCCGCCCTCATCAACCTCCAACCATTAAGCTGATTTTCATCCTCAAATCACAAAATTTTCAAGGTAGATTCATTTCTCATCAGTGTGAAAATTTGACAATAGCTTAAATCAAAATTTAAATTGAAAGTCACGAGGATCAAATTTTAGCGTCATTAATGGAGAAATTTAGGAACCCTTGAGTGAAATTTATAAGTTCCCTTAGTTATATTATCCTGACCCAACCACCCTACATAATTGTCGTGCCATCAATCGTCATCTACCTCCGTCGTGAACCGCCGCATTCATCTTTAAAATTGCTAAGCTCTCAATAATTTCAACCAAAATCCAAAACCCACTTTGAAAAATCAAATTTGAAGCCTCCAAATATTGAAAACTATCACTCTTTTGTGTTCATTACTAAGCTTTCATGCAGCCCATTCATTGCATATCCTACCAAACAACATCAAAGGGTAAATATTTTTATCATTAATCAACCCTTTTAAATTCTTTTATTTTATTAAATAAGAATCATGATGAATTTTCAGTTGATGTACAAAAGGTTTATGAAGAAAATTTCACTCCAGAATTCCTAAATTTGATCTTACTTTGCTAGTTTGAAAAATCATTTGGTCAAGGTAAAGAAAAAAAAGAGCAAGAAAGGAAAGAGAAGAAGGTTTCATATAAAAGGAAAGTAGAATAAAGGAAAAAATAATATTTTTTAATTTTTAAAAAGGTAAATTACGTGGCAAGCGCATACCACTTACTTTTTGATACATATCTGGGTGTGAGTTTTTAAGGGTATATATTATACTTTTAAAATGTTCAGGTGGGTACTAAGACTCCCGTGAAGTATAAGTGTGTAACTGAGAATTCGATAATAGATTAGGGAGGCTTTTGGCTATTTTCTCAATTATATATATAAATATAACATGTCTTTTAGAATCACATTTATAAAGTCCACAAATCTTTCATGTTTAGAGCAAAAAGATGCAGGGGCGTAAGGTCAGAAAAAAAGGTTATATAAGATTCAATCCTCACTGGAGAAAACAATACTAAACATCTGTAAAATGATCAAGAATGAATCACAAAATGTTTCATTTCTCCCATTTGGTGCACTTCTAGAAAAAATCAATCACCTTCCCTCACAAAAGCCAATACCAGATCATTGCGTGCGTGCGCGCGCGCTTATTAGTCTATATCCACAACTGACGTGACTCCATACCGATACCTTGACCCTTTGCATAGTATACAACTAAGCGACTTATAACCTTGACGCACTTTTTTTTTCTTACCCGTAGCATAGGCCTTCATTGGACATTAGTCCTTTCGCCTATAAGCGAGCACCTTACAACCCATCAGGCCAGCACAGAAGAAGTATGAGACCCTCTGAAGTAAAGATAAAATCAATCTAATATGCTTGAACAGCTCACTTGTGTTGCATTGAGCCAAAATAAAGTTTGAACTTTGAAATGTTCCACTTCTCCCACTAAAGTTATAAAGCATATGTCAGTTAAACTATAATTATCCATATCTGTTACAACTTAGCAAGAAGAAAATGAAAAAAATATTATTTCTAGAATTTCATATTATCCCTTCTTGATAATCCTTTTCTCCATCTTGATAGGTTACTTGTAAGATATTTACAGAGAAGATTTCAAAACAGCTGTCTAAGCCACTTATTGTGGTCTCAGAAGAGCTATAAATAGTTACCAGGTGAAGACGCCTGCATCTCGTGAGAAAAGCAAACAGACATACTTAACGGTAAGAACAAAAATGCCACGATATATCAGAAGCAACAGAAGACTTAACCTGTACATTTAGTATACCCTAGCAAAATGCTGCCTTTCACCCTAACTGGATTGCACTGATAGAAGAATGATTAAGCTCCTTTAAAATGCCAGAAAAATCCCTGGTGGCTCTCTTAGTTACACCTTCAATTTGACTAGCTAGTTTGGAGGCTACGAAGCAGGGGAAGTATGGTGGTCCTTCACCAAGGCTATTGGCGTTAAAGAAGGTGATGAAGCCATATCTTCCAGTGGCTTAGAAACATGAAGTGATGTTTCTATCTGACCCCGAGATGGTATAGAGTAACTACGAGGAAGAGCTGGAGGTGTTGGTAGGGTAGAAGCAGCTGAAGATGCTGCCGCTTTATTTGTGGGAGAAAAATCCTGAACTTTTGAGACTAAAGGTCCTGAACGAGTAACCGGACGTAAGGGTCTTGTAGAAGTTACTTTAGCTGGTGGTCTAGGGAGTTCGTGTAGCTCACTTATTTTAGGTGATGACATGAGAGAAGTTCGTGAAGATAATTTAGGGGTTGATGAAGGTTCAGGCGTTGAAGTATGCAAGAAAGGCAGAGAAAAATGCAGAGGGTATCCAGTTGAGGCAATTGGACTACCAGAAGAAACAATGGGCTTCTTTGGCCATGGCTTTGCCGTCAATGGACCAGAAAAGGCTTGTCTCTTGACCTTTTTGGCATTGGACAAATCACGTTGTGCAGATGAGAGGCCTTCTGACAGTGGAGGGGGCAACCAACCAGTACTTGCATTATTTTTGCTCTCTGTGAGAACTGATTGTGTATTCACGGTGATAGGTCCAGAGAACTTATCACCTGCCACAAGCTTTTCATATTTGAACTGATCCAAAGGGGAGGAATGCCACTTCTGAACTACACTAGTAGTCTGGCTAGTTCGCTTTGTTTGAGGTTCTATGTTATGTGATTTTACTGATTCTGGAATCTTCGCCTCCACTGGTGTCGGTAGAACATATGGTTGAAACTTGTTTGAGAGTGACGAAGTCATTCGTGCGGCACCCTCAGCAGGATCTGGTTTCCTCCCAGACAAAAGTGGTGCTGATTTAGTGCTGTTGACATCCCTGAAGAAGGAAAAACCGTTCCCACCATGACTCTTACTGAGATTTTCCTATACAACCCAACAGAAGAAAATATTATATCAATCTCCAGATGGTGACAGGTTGGCTTCAGCAATTTCATATGAAAGGAGAAACCATCAAAAATCAAACTAAGAAAAAAATGAATTTTCATCTTTTATTTCTATCAAAAAAATAAAAGCCTCAATTCATTTTTATGATAAAGATGAAAGATACTAAATTCACAAACACAATGTGGGGATCCAAAGAAAGGATTTCAACTGCTAAAGGAGGTCAGTGAAGATAATGTATAATACCTTTGATGCACCCTTCGAAGCAACTTCGGCAACTGCAACATCCACCTTATCCAACTGCAGAAACGTCACGTTGTCAACAACCACTTGATCAGTGAAAATATTGCTCGGTGCATGTATTGTTATATTAACTAATGAACAGCAAATTACTAAATGAGGATAGTATTTAAGCAGATAGTATTCATGAATTTCCATATAATCCCAGAAAGAAAAATAAATAAAAAGGAGAAAAGCTTACCTCCATTGAATGGGTTGATGTATAAACCTGGTCATTCTGTCCATAGTCAAAACTCAGTTCACCATCATCAAGCGATTCAGATCCATCATCAGAGTCATCCACGGAACTGTTTTCATCCTCATTGCCAGTATTAACTCCATCATCTTCTTCAAGCCCACGAAAGTGGTAATCAATATGATGCAGATCCGTCACCAGTTTGACATGTGGCTCAATCTCCTCAAGGGACTTGAGGGCTTTCTTGAAGAAAGATAACTGATTTGAAAAACAAGCCAAAGGTCATGATCAACCACCCCAAATATGGTGCAAGCATACACTTTGGTTCACTATGAAACGTAAGGGATTTCATTAACATCAACGGAAAAAAAACCTGAGCAGCATGGTGTCGAGATGCCTGTGTTAAAAGGTTGCGGGATTGTCCTTGCCTGAGGGACTTCATACGGAATACAAAAACATTAGCCCCCTCATCATAGTCATCATAAGCTACTTGCAGCTGATGAGAAGAAATATGTTCTCCTTTAGTTCCTTTTATCCTGCCTTTATCTCTGTGTTTTTGCATCATCTTCTCATACACTTCTCTGGAAAAGAAGAGAGTGTAAGAGGACACTCACATAGAGAAAAGCTACACAAATGATTAGAAGTAATTTAGTTTTACCTCTTGTCGTCACATTGCATCTTCATTTCCTTCACAAAGAAGAAAGAAAACGTCAAATGCTTAAGCATGTAAAAAGTTGCAAGCAAAGAAACAACATATACTAACACATAAACTATGTTTCTAAGTGGAAGCCAAATCCCAGTAGTTACTATCTACCATAAAAAGGAACGACAAAATGACAAACTATTTAGCCTTGTTAATTTTAGTAAATATCAGATTACTTGGTCTTCATATCACAGTAAGCATGTAATCAAAGTAGACTTAATAAGTGGCAAAAGATTGATTGTGCTCATCTAGTAAAATAAAATTTCCATGAAAGAGGTACCTGAAGTAAGACGAGCAAAATACAAGTTATATTTATTACCCTATTAAATCTACCAAAGTGCAATCATCTTCCCTCCTACTTATTCTGCATTCATCGTGACACCAATGGATTTAACAAGCTATTTAAGTTATCCTCTGAATTCATATGCAACCACCAGAATCAAGCATCCCCAATAGAGAGGACAAGTGCCTATTATAATACATCATTTATGACAAGTCCGCGACCACACCAAGTAAAGAGTAGGTGAGGAGCAAAAGAGATTCAGTTACAATGATAAGTCCAATTTCAAATGTTGCGCCGTTGCTTATTAAAATAATCAAGAAAAAGTATCAATCGACCGAGAGACGTGGCAAACTAGAAACAAAAGCACCACAAAACTTTTTCTTTTTCTATGAGAACACTGAAGCTCTTGAAACTGCAGATAACAGAGTAGGAAAAATAGCACATTGTAACCCAAGAAAACCATCAGCAGGTGTAGTCCATAGCTAGAGTTGCTTTATCCAAATGACTAACCTCAACTACGCGCAGTTCATTGATAAGGGATTCTGAGGGGACTGAGATAGTCTGAATAATATGAGACCGCTGAAAAGAGAACATAAACACTCATCAAAACAGGGTATTTTCAAGAACTTAGAAATAATTCACAATGAACTTTTAGCACTCACATAGTTATCTACAAGTCTCTGAAGCTGAAACTGCAGTTTACCTAGCATTAGTAACACCTTACCTGTTCATATAGAAACCAGGTCAATTTTAACAATCAAGATTGAAAAATAAAAAAAGATAAGGAAAACTATAGCTGATCTCTTAGCAATGTCGTATAAAATAACAATATAATGAGTTTTAACAATCCAAAGATGTGCACATTATGATTGAAGAACAAAGGAAATCACGATTAGCATAATCCATTTCTTTCGATTCGGAAACTTATCAGATCTATCATGCAATGAGAAACCTTCAACAGAAAGGACATCATAGATCTTTTCTTCTGGGATCCTTTTGCTTTTGTTAGATAAGTATTTATTAATGCTGTAGATCTAATAAATAAAATCCCCGGTCTAATAGATTATGCTTTAAATGAGGCAATTCAAACAATTCAACATGATTTCGAAGCAGGCAATAACCCTAGGTTCAGATTACACTAACACCCATAATACAGAGAAATTTCAACATGCTTGGCCCAAGAAAAAGCATTAGAAACGCATGTCATTGTATCTTTAAAACAAATAAATAAAAGTGTTTCCTCTCTTCAACTTAAATATTTGGTTGAATGGACTTGTTGAAAAAAAAATAGTCAACCTGGTCAATAATTAATCAACTAAACATAGTAATGCTTCATACTGACCGCTTTCTTCGTCATCATTCAATGCCGTTTTCTCAAGAAGACAATCGCCCATTTCTCGCAACGATTCAGAAAATTCTGAAAATAGACTATCTCAATTAAATATAACTTGCACAAAAAGTTCTCCAGAAGTACGAATCCAACTAGTAAGAAACAAAGATGAAAGCTGACGAATAATCCCTGCTAATTAATACATCTGCATGCATACTAAGGTACAATAAATATGGATATCATGTTTAACCAGTACGTCATTGTTTATTGGTCAACCTGTATGACACATTATAATGTTAATGTGATAATTGATTGAAGTACACAGAAACAGAGCTTCTTAAAACTATTTGGCTTTCTTTTGACACTTCAAAGAATAAAAGATAAGTTCAAGCTTCCAAGTATAATTAGCAAACTATTCCATTTTTGGAAAGTTCAAACAAGCAAAACTAGAAAGTAGATTGGTTTGATGGATAAAACAACATTTAGTTACGCTTCCATCTGCTTAAGTCATTTAATAAATTTTCAGGACATGCATTGCAGTACCTCGTGAACCATTCAAGTTTTCAATTTAGTAGCTAATGCTTTTGCTTCCCTATTTGATTCAATAACGGCCTATGTTAACTAATAACTACGTTTCTTTTGTTTTGATAAGTAACCTTGTTAACCAATAACTCTTTTCTATTTGGCTGAATGAGTTGCAATAGCACTTCAAGGAGCCCTGAGAAGAAACTTAAGTCACCAATGTGTCCCACTGGAGCTTAATGCTCGAACCTATTACAGATGCAAAATGAAACATAGTCTCTGATAGAGTGTTTTAAGTTTACAACCATTATTATCTGGGGAATTTAAGTAAGTGAAAAGTAGGCAGATATAAGTATGCTTCTAGCCCATGAACTATTCTCAAATATTTATGCGAGTTCCAAACGATGTGCCGAGTGGCCCTTAAAGAATTCTCTATTAGTAAAAGTATTTACAAGTTGAAGCTACTCTTAGAAGATGAAAGACAGATACTATCATATTGTAAAGTAGCTTCAAAAGAAAACACGTAGTTCAGAAGGTACAGTGAAGTAAATGGCAGTAAATTACCATATGCACCATTTGCAGTTGCAGCTGCTGCAGAAAGTAACCTATCGTAGCAATCTTTCATTTCTTGCATATCCTAGGAGAGGTGAAAGCAACTGTCAAAGACCAAGCTATAATAAACTTTAACCAGAAAAATTGATAAAATACTTCTGATAACTCTCATCTATACATCTATAGATAAATTAAGTGAAGAGTTTCTATAAGGAACTCTCATCTATAATTCTATATATAAATTAAGTGAAGATTAGAACAGCTAAATAGGAAAATGTATATTCATAGTTGATTCCTGAATCATATCACCTACAACCAGTGCTGGCATTTTCAAGGAGACCCCGAGTGGTAAGAGTATGAAATTTTTATTAACATCCCCGGCATTGTCTACAACAAACAGCATTTCCTTATCTGCTAAAACAGTTCACAATGCTGCAGTGATGATGAACATTGATTCACAATTTCTTGGGGGTTAACTACAAGTATAGGCCCTATACATACCCAAATTCACACCCTTTAGTTTAATACAACGAAAACCCTGTTTTAAGCTGGATTAGTAACATGGAAATGCTTTTCACTATACCAGTGTTCAAGATTGATTTTTTTAATGCGATCAAAAGGGAACAATTCTTTTCAATTAGCAGAGTCTTATATTACCTAGAAGAGAACATAAACCCTCTAAGAAAGACCATGTTCACAACTCACGAAAGACATCTTTTCAATAATGGTGATGTCTAGGCCAACCTGAACCCACTTCGACTAATCCACGGTTACCTCTCAACGGGACAAATGCACTTTGTGTTGGAACAGACGTATTCATATAGCATAAATCTGAATCCCAATCGTGAAGTACTGAAGTTCGTATTCCAAATGACGTCTCAATTAGAACAAAATACCTTGAGCATATCATCAATTAATCAACATTCTTATGACATCCAACCAATCAATCAATCAATCAACTGTAACTCACTCCCCAAACTGGTTGGACAGACCACAGGATCAGAGACAGCATAGTAGATACAGATTCGGCAGAACCCAATAATTTTGACTCAAACCCTTCATTTGTGTTTAAAATTTCCATTTAATACATACAAATAATCTATTCAGAACCCACTAAGCTCAAAGAATTACTGTATGATTTAAACACCCATAGACTAAAATTTCATGACCCCCACCCCCCTAAAATCCTCCATATTCATTCATTTCTCTCCAAACCCACATCATTACCCAAGAAAACCAATTGGGGTTGTCTAAATTAATCCCTTTTTCCATTTTCATAAAAAAAATTGCATCTTGTATCATATTACCCAACACCCACAACCAAATCAAGAAAAAAAAAAAAAAAACCTGAGCAGCCATAGCAAGCTCATCGGAAGGTTGGCGAAGCCTTCGTTCTTTCCTTTCATGTCTAAGAGTAGCCAATCCTCGCAATTTCTTCAAAGATGTCTTCATATTTTAACGCTAAATACAGAAGAAAAAATTCAAAGTGTTTGTTTGAATGAAAAAAAAGAGAGAGGAGATTTTAGAGAGGAAGAAGAGAAGCGTGTCACAAAATTGGTCAAAATCAACATAACCTTTTTGTTGAATGTATTTATGGTTTTGTGGTTTATGTCAATTGTCAAAACATATTTGAATTTTTAGTATGTCTCAATTTTTGCGATACTTTTTTATTTTCGAAGAGTTAAAGTTTAAGTTTGATAAAAAATTTATGCATGAAATCTTAATTTTTTATTAAATGATATTTATATATTTGTAATTATGAGTAACAATAATTAATAATTCAAAATGTTTAAAAAATCTATAAAATATTTACGATAAAAAATAGATTTGTTTGAATTTTGAAATTCAAAAGGTAACTCATAAAATAAGAGGGACGGAGTATTGTTTACTTTTTATGATATGATATATACAATATTCTTATCTCCCTTTTAGTTATTTCATACACTATTAAATTTTTTTTTGGCAATATTCGTTAATTTTAGTTTTTTATTTGATTTATATAAGAAATAAGATTAAAGGAAAATTCGTAAAATTAATTTACCTTTTTAAAGAAAAAATTGAATTCGCTTATTTCAAGAGTTTTTAAGTTACAGTAACTTTACAAATTCATAGCATATAATTTAAATTTTTAGATTATAAAGTTCAACAAAATAAATACTTTTTTTTTATGTTCGATGTCTAGTTAAAACAAGATACATAAAATAAAACGATGGAAATATCAAATAGAATTCAGTCAAAGACAGCAAAGAATATGATTAGTGGATGGAGTTGTTCGTTCCTTCATCAAAGGATTCAGATTGAAGTCTTTAATACGAAAAATAATTTAGTATGAAACGTTACTTTTCAAATAGGATTCTATATAATACAAATTTAAATTAATCAAATTCTAATATAGCTATTTGAATAAAAATTCACAAATAATCGTGTCAAAGAGGACAAACATAATAAAAATATGTTATTTTTTCGTCAAATTAAGAAAACTCATTAATGATTATTTTTATGTACAATCAAAATGTTGACTTGGATTTATTTTATGGTCAATGGTCCATTAATGAGTTTGGCCTCCAAGTAGTTTCTTGTTTCTTAAGGTCATTATTTTACTCCTTTTTCTTTATTTAAATAAAAAAAATTATTATAAAGTCTTGACCAGTCCAACTTTCTCTAGGAAATTAAAATAATTAGTGTGGAGGTGAAGAAATTCAAGGAATTTTTCTAAGATAACGTAATTAAAGGGATTGACTATTCGGGAAGCAATGACTAATAAATGTGTTTCTACATTATACTATTATATGAGTATGGAAAGGGATGGGTATAATAAAAATCGAATTATTGAATTGAATCGAAATTTATCATGTTAACGTATGATTATTATATTGAATTGAATTTTTTAAAGATTCAGTATTTAGTGTGTACTTTTAATTAAGAATTATTGAAATTGAATTTTGTAAATATTGAATCGAAGACAGAGTGTTCACATGTACTTATTAATATCGCTTTGAACAACAAAAGATGAAACACGAGAAGTTCAGAGCATAAGAGAGCAGTGTAATGTTTAGTGAGTAAATGATAATTGGATGATCCACAACAAGTAAAAATAAAAGATGATTCACAACTAAAATATAGAAATAGCATCCGAAAATCTCGCCTTTATAAAGTCTATATCAATATGCTTTAGTTACATATTGGCTAATGGAGATCTCAGGCTCTTTCACAACGACTAGATTTTTGGTCATCTTGATTGGACACAAGTTAGTGCCTGATTTGTACTTTATACGATACTGATTTTAACTGTACATTTTGATTTTAGAACTTTTATTGATATGATTACTCGGTCATGTTCTAGATAACATTTAATGTTATCTTTGCTAATCAGTCATTTTTGACATATTCTTCTTGTCACGTGTCACTTCTTGATTTGTCCACATGTTTAGTCCGAATTTATCTTATATATTATAATAGAAAATTGTACTTGATCAATGTTTTACGCTCTATAAGTGAGCATAACTATTTATCATGGCAAGACTGAATTTCATTTTATTTTTAAAGGTGATCAAAAAGATTCAATAAAAATCGATATATATTTCGAGAAGTATCAGTTTGTGAAAAAAATATATACACTTTTTTAGCTTCTGAAACAACTTTTGAAATTACTCAAAATCACTTATTTGTTTTCTAAAAACTTAATCAAACACTTTGATTCTTAAAAATAAGTATATTGTTTTTGGAAAAATTACTTTTAACTTTTCAAAGTTGGACCACATTGACAACAAGGAATTGGTATTCTTCATATTGACAATTTTTTTAGCATTAGACATATAATGTACATAATTAATGTATATGGTTAATTAGAAACATTAAACTACTTATCACCTTCACCTCAACCCCATTGCATCTTCCATTTTCCTAATTAAACAAAGTATGTTTTGTTTTCCTCCTTAAAAAGTCTTGAGAGAATATTTAAAATCAAACAAAATAATATACAATTCAAAACAACTGAAAATTATTGTTATGTTTCTTAAAAGGGAAAAAAATGATAGTCTACACTATATAATTCAAGGTTTAACAACCATGATTTGACACTTTACCAAACACACTAGTATCTTAGAAAAACTCCAACTACTATTTTGATTATTTTTCTAGTACCACAGCATAACAAGTTAGAAAGGTTGTTAACTTTATTTTTTAAGTCATAAATTATATACTCATTGCATTTATTTATGTAATAATAGTGTTTGAATGGATACATAGCTCAAGCAAGAAATAAAACCTTTGGCACGTACCAAAAGTAATTTTAGAATTTGTAGCTTTACAAATATTATGACATTTAGTAAAAAATTAACTTAACGAATTTGAATTTTTAGATATAGAAATATGTTAATAATTTTTTTAAAACAGTAAAAAAAAAGAAGACATAAAATGAAATAGATGGAGCACTATTCTTTAAATAAATAGGTATTTACTGAAAAAGACATTTATATATGTGTGTGTAATTAGAATCACATATCTTTTTCAAAGAGACTTTGTTATCAAAATACGTGGGATACAAAAGTCTCGTAGAAAGAGATGTGTGATTCTAATTAAATTAGATAAATATATTTAATTTAGGGGTAATAATTTCCCTTTCACACGAGTTTTAATATTACTGACCTTATCATAATTTGAATTATGGATAAATGTATTTGACTCTTTCAGATACATGTATCTGGAATATATGGGGTTGAAATAATTAGGTGTAATTTATTTCAGATACATTATATCAAAGTGAATTCACATGTATCTGACTCTCTTGCTCGCCTTTCTCCTATCTCGCTCGTCTGTTTCCCAATATATTTATATTTTAGAATGTATCTGAAATATATTTGGTATCTTAAATACATGTATCTAATATGATTCACAATGTATTTGAGATACATAATGTCACGACCCAAATTCACATGTCGTGATGGCACATATGTTCTCAACTGATAGGAAAGTCAACCCACTAGTTTTTACCAATCTAATTAAATATATCAGGTGAAAAGACAAACGACAAGTAGAATATATCAAAAAATATGTATGTTATAAGTATGAAGTGCAGAAAGCTAAAATACCACCCAAGATTTTGGTGTCATAGTATAAGAGCTTTTAAAATACGGTGCAAGTCTGAAACTAAATGACAAGCCTAAACGTAAGAAATATCATGTCTGGATACGAAAACAACAGAATAAATAATAAGATAGAGGGGGGTGTGGACTGCGGAACAACCAATTAGCTCACCACAACTCCAAGATCGGACTTAGAAAGCTCCACGAGATGTGTACGTATCAGAAATTGGATTTGCGCCACAAAAAGGCGCAACAAGTATAGTATGAGTACAAAACCACGTGTACCCAGTATGCCTCATAGACCGACAACGAAAAAGTAGTGACATGAGTACAATAAGAAAATCATAATTTTACTTATACAAGTCTACATTATACTTATTAGTCAAGTTTCATCAAATAGGGGTAATCAAATATCACGTAATGTCCAATCACCAATATAGCACATAATCAACAAGAATGAAGGATGTAATATGATGCAATGTAATGTGACACTATGAAATGATATGTCTTAGATGCTAAGTACTTTCTCAACCGTATATACATGATACTTCTCAAAAATACATCAAGAGTTCATGATTCGTGGGGGATTCACGAGGTCCATCTCCCGACACAAATGAGACGATCTCAACGTACTATCATAAAATCAAATAATTTCAGCACAGACAGTCTCCACGTACCCAACTTAAAATTATAAAATTGAACAATCCCAGCACGAACGATCTCCATGTGCCCGACTTATACTCAATCTAATGTCAATGCATGTGCACAATATGATTTCAATAAAAGCGGATAATGATGCATCTCAATCACAAGTATCGGTATGTCATATAATCACCTCAACTATCACAAATATATGGGTTTAATAAAGAACCACAACAACACAAAACAAGTCAATAATAGAGGTTAAAAAAAGCATCTTAGAAAGAAGTCCTATAAGGAATCTTAGTATTTGCACATGGAGAGTTCTATAGACATGAGATTAGCATTTTTCTGAGTATTAGAGTAAATTGAATATAGACTAGTTTAGAAAAGATGGAATATATCCATAGCTTTAAAGTATCAGATTCAAACCTAAATGGGAGATCATAAGATGAGAGACCAAGTCAAGTGTTGAGAATCAGATAGTGATGTGTTTAGAGGGAGTTATGGTGATAAATCAATCCATTCATACTATAGTGTATTCCTCAAAATTCAATCGTTACAACATACTGGTGATGGATCTAATATAAGAATTGTGTCCATGACCTATGCTCATACACTTCAGACAAATTCACATCTATGCTCAGTTTCCAGAATGAGGGGCAAAGACTTTAGCCCATTGATCTCAATCTTACTCCATAAAGTTATGGATATTAGTCTCATGATATGAACCCTATTAATATAAGCATTCATGTTTCATAGTATGCTCAATCTTGCAAATACATGATTAAATCTCAATGGCTAGCAACATAATGTTATGCCACGTATATTCTTATATAAAATATCTCAAATTAATCGTGCTTATGATCTTTCTCCCTAAAGTTCTTTCAATGATCATTTTCAGTTGTGTTAGTGATGGTTATGATGAGTAGTATTCCTAAAGAGTGGGGTGGTAAGTGTTGCTAAACTTGAAAGCTACCAGTCTATCGTTTAAGGCATAGTAGTTCTGTTCTTACTTCGTACCCAGATAACCTTGTTTCATGTCAAATAATTTCAGATAGAGTGTGACTATGTTCAAACTCATATCGTTCATGACTTATGTGTTCTAATCTAGTTTCAAAACTATTAATATCAGTCAGTTTCGCCTATGTTAGTAGGCAAGCTCAGAAGTCAAGAGAGGTAGTGATATTAACTCTTTTACCCTCCATCCTCAGTTTAACCATCATTCCCGGACAAATGATCTCAAAGGGGAGATATTGTAACACCCCAAAAAGTTTTAAGTTAAGACTCGAACCATTCTTGAATTTGTATAAGATCGTACCGAGTGATTCTTAATTGTTCTTAGATTCTATGGTTAAATATTTAGTGTGGGAATGAATTTGGATAGGAATTAAGGTCACTAGAATCTCCAAGCACAAAGTTGAGTTGAAAGTTTCCTTACCAATTAAGTTTTGATGTAAGACTCTACTTGTGTCAACTTCAAACGACTATATCTCTTAACATATAAAGAGTTATGTGAACCATAATCTATAAAATTAAAGGTATTTGAATCTTCTTTCCAACGCCACCAATTTTGCGTCAATCTGAGTTTCGAGTAAAAAGTTATGATCATTTTAGTAACCTGATATAATGTAGTGACGAATTAGCCAACGGGAAAACATTAAAAAAGATCATTTTTGTCTTTTTACCTCTAAGAAAACCCTAAACTAATTTCTTGACTAATTAAAGATCCAAACCAATCAGATTTTCATCTTAATCCTCATTCTCTTCTTCCTCAAACCCTAAGGCAAAACCCTAAGGAAAATCATAGTAGAAGACTTCCATTCAAGATTCTTCCAATCTTTTTCAAGATTCTTATTCAATATGAGTTCTTCTCCAAGAATTCCATTCTTTCCAACTTAAATTCCTTCATACAATTATGAATCATTAATGAAAACCATAATTCTTGGTCATAGAGTTTTCAAGAAACTAATTCAAGAATCTGAAGAAAGGTTTTCTTAATTGTTCTCCTTCAAGATAGGGTTTCAAGGCTTCTAATCAAGTTCTTCTTCAAGATTCTTCAAAAACATTGTTCTTTTAGGAATGTAAGGCTACCATAGTGTTGGACAAGCTCGTCCTCACGCCCTACATCTACTTTCAAATCAGTAAAAGAGTAATCTAGGGTTCTATCCCGAGATTTGAGTATTCTTGAGATGAGTTGATTTTGAGTTCTTGAGTTCCTGATTCATTTTGAAATTCTATTCCTAATTATTGAATTTCTATATGTTATGCATTAAGATTCTTGAGTTGATTCGTTCATGTCTATATTTCAGCATGAACCCTATGAATTGAGTATTCTTGAAATAAGTAGTATCGTTGAGTTCTGAGTATTGAGTTTTCTATATTGTTATTGAGATCCTTGAGTTGATTCGTTCATGACTATATTTCAGCATAAATCCTATTTGGAGTTATAAATTTTGAGAATCTTTTAAAGCCAATATTTTTATTTTAAACTGAGTTTTTGAGAAAGTAAAGAGAAGTTTGAGAAAGAGTTTTAACCAAGATTTGAGCAAGAGTATAAGGGAACTAAGTATTTCACAAATGTTTCATTTTTACATGAAAAAAGAGAGTATTATTTTGGGAAAAGTAAAAGAGTTTTCAGAAAGATTGAGTACAGGGCAGTTACCTATTTTAAGAGGATAGTTTGAGCAATTATCTCAAACTAGAGAAAGAGTATGTTTTATACATTTGAGCATGAATATATATATTATTGTGAGTGTTATATTGAGCACCGATATGAGGATGAGTTCAGACAACTCAAATCCTCATAAACCATGTCTTGACAACATGAGTACAAGATCATACTTTTTAGATGAATCTTTATTGCTTAGAGGATCCACTTAGTTGAGATGTTCTATACCCTGGCATGGTATAGGACAGTTCTGGCAATGTGAGTGAGACGATGTATCATCACGTAGCTCATAGTGATGGTTGGCGGTTAGAGAATCTCCCAAATAGAGTTAAAAGTGTATTTTTATTATGTCACTTAATATGTTGAGTTCAGAGATGAGTAAGTATTTTTGTAAAGTTTTAATATTTTCACATCTTTATTTCTTTACATTCAGTTGAGTATATATCTTTATCTATTGTAGTCCTTTCATTCAGTTATTTGTTATTCAGCTATATTACATGCTCGTACATTCAATGTACTGATGTCATTCGACCCACATCTCTTAATGATGCAGATATAGGTTTTTAGGATCCTCAACAAGAGGCCGTTGAGATCGTTTTATCCGTTCGTCAGCTTTTGAGTAAGGCCTCCTATATTTCAGAGGACTCCAATTTTATGAGTTGTGGTAGTAGTTCTTTTGAGGAGTCGTGTATCTTGTCCCAACGCTCATCTTTGTATAGTAGAGGCTTCATAGATAGACAGTTTTGGAGAGTCTTTCAGTTTCAGATGTTTTATTTAAAGTTTATGTTTCATACTCAGTATACTCAGAGAGTTTTGAGATTTATTACACTGTTGATTTAGCATTTCTTTCAGTTTAATGCTTGTGTATGCATGTGTTAGTCTTCCACTTGTAGTCAGCCGGGATGAGGGTTCGTTTGGGGGCCAACAATGATTCTCGAGTGCCAATCACGTCCAGAGTGTAGGCTTGGATCGTGACATAGAGTCTATTTGGCATTGCTGTTGGGATGCCAGAAGCATCTATTTTGAAAAAAAATGCACTTTTGTTGAAAAAATAACTTTTTGGCAACTCAATAAAAGTGCTTTTAAATGGAAGTAGAAGCAGTTTTTCTGTTGTTGGGAAGAAACTAAAAATTTCTTCTTTTTAAAAAAAAGCAGAAGTAGAAACAAAAAATTATTTTTCTCAAGATTAAAATATCCTTTTCATATATACATATTTTTCAATATATTTCTTATTAAATTAATTAGCATATTTCATAAGTTTGGTTGAATTTCATTTAAGAATTTTTTGTTTTACTTTTATATAATAAGTTTTATAATTTATTAGACGTTTATATATTATTATTTTATATATTACTATATATTATTTTACGTTTTATTTTGCAGAATTAGACAAAATATACCAACAATATTCTTACAAGATTACAAAAATAAAATAAAATTAAAGATTACAGCCTCCCAAAAAAGGTATAATATTGATCATTGACAATTTAAACATGTATATTTTCATTTACATTTAATAAAAATAATTTATTTTTATTTTCATAATAGATATTTAAAATAGTTTTTCTCTATAAAATAATTTTGATATTAGAAGTATATTAATAGTTGTCTTTTTTTGTAATTTGACTCTTAAAAGCACTTTTTTTATAAAAGATCAACCTAACACAATTTGCTTATGAAAAACACTTTTCAAATGAATTAGCTAAAAATAAATTATTATTTTTTCCAAAGTAGTTTTTTGAAAAGCCATTTTAAATAAATGCTTCTAAAAATAAGCTATTTTTAGCAGTAGTGCCAAACATGCTATTAAATCTTGATTCAATATATTCTCCTTAATTCACGTACTTTAACTCATAAAAAGAATTTAAAAAAAATCAAATTTTATGTGAGAAAGCATGTTGATTACTATGACTACATAACAAAATTAAAATTTAAAATAAAATAATCACATTATTTTAATACCACATGAACTAGTCCTAGTCAGGGTGACTCCAGACACAAGCTAATAAGGCAAGTGTTTTACGAACCAATTGTTTAGGGGGGCCATTTTCAACAATATCAAATAGTATTTTTACAAAAATAAAATTATTTTTTTCAATTTCAACTACATAAATTTCATTTATCATAAAAAAATCTCAAACATCAATTTAACAAATAACAACAAATTTACCAAACTCACTTAGCATCTTTTTAAATTATTTTTTGAACTACGCTCACCCATATATGATGAACATATATAACAATTTACTAAAATGTCATACAGGTACATAAAAAAAAGTTACTAAAAATAATAATTTATTTTTGAAATTTCAATACTTCAAACTTATTCTAAATGAGTTCAAATTTGAAATATAAATGTATTCATTATAAAAAGGGCAATCATCACTTTATCAACATAACAATAAACTTTACAAACTCATTTAATTTATTTTTTAAATTATTTTATTTGCATATACGTGTGAACTAATACTCTTTTTAATAATTTATATATATATGTATGCTCAATCATATATGTATATAATACATGTTAAAATAAGTAAAATATTTGAAAAGCTAAAGCAAAAACACAAAAAGCGATAAAAATATATATCTCTTTTTTTTGTTTCCACCGTTCGAAGCCTACATTAAAGCTCCGACTAAATTCGAATCACACACTGCAGGGCCTATTCAGAAATGACGCTCTCAACAAGATTTTCTTCATATCCAAGACTCGAACTCAAGACCTCTAATTAATGATAAAACACTCTCATCAGTGCACCACAACCCATATTGATAAATATATATCCTTTTGCCTAAAAGTTATCGATAAAAATTACCTAATATTGATTATTGCATCATATTTCATGTTTACTCCCGAAAGTACAAAAATAAAATAAAATCAAGCGGTGTACTAACAAATTATTCTAGATCTTTGATTTTTTTTTAATCAATTTTTGTGATATTTTTACTTGATATATATCAGAACTTAATATGTCAATTAAAAGTCAAAGTTAATTTTGTGGGTGTTTGAATAAGTTTTTTTAAAGTTAGTGGGTGTTTAAATAAGTTTTTTAAAGTGACTCATAAGCTAAAATTATAGAAATCCCACCTTTTGGTTTACTTATTATAATTATCTCCTATAAATTTTATAAATTTCCAAAATCCCTCATTTTCGCGCATCAGATTAGTGTATCTCGCGCACCAGATTAATGTATCAGCGCTTATATTGTTATATCTCGTGCACTTATATTATTGTATCTCACGCATCAGATTAGTGTATCATGTATAAAATGTACATCAGATTAGTGTATCATGTATAAAATATAATGTATCTTACTTAGCAATTAATGTATCTTGCGCATCAGATTAATGTATCATCGCTTATTTATTGTATCCATTTTGAGAGATTTCTGTAATTATAAATTTTTAAGGGATAAATTGTAATTTACCTTAAAAGTATGTGATTTCTGTAATTTGCCCTAAATTAAAAGCTAAAAGTTATAAATTGGGCCTACTGAACTTTTAACTTTTTGATTTTTTTGGTACTTTTTCATCTTAAAAAAATACTTTTTGAGTTGCTAAGTACTTCCAAAACTATAAAATAATTTAAAAATCAAAAGTCACTAAAAATAAATCAATTTAAACCCCGCCAAGCCACTAATACAATCTAAAAAAGGGGATTTTATATAAAAATTAACAAACAATAAGAAAAGTAAGAAGCTGTAAGAAAGTTCTTCAAAAAGAGAAGTAATTAACTAAACTATTAGATAGTAGCGCTACATCCATCCAAATGGGCTATGCAATTCGAGATTTAGATTTTGTCGAGGCTTCAATTTAATTTCAAACATCAAAGGAAAATATCAAAAATAAATCTATTACTTACAAAAAATAAAAACATATTTTCTCTTCTTTTATATGGAAGAGACAATTTTTCAACTTTCAATATAGCTATTTTTTGTCATATTTAGAAAAGCTTAAGGGCAATTTGGTCCAACTATTAATACTCTTCTAATGAATAATATTATGCTTCACTTTTTTGTAATTGTACTTTTAAAATTTGGGACATAAAAGTCCTTCTACATTTTACTTTTCAGCAAAAAAAATTGCCTACTTTCCATGCATGTGGGCCATTCTTTTTCTCCACTTTCCTTCTATTAATTAATGCATATAATATGTCCCACTTCTTATTTCCTTTTCTTTATTTATAGCTCATAACTTCTTTCATTTTATTTTTTATGGCGAAATCATTTTTTAAAATGCTAATTACTTTATTTGTTTACCAAATATGAAAAAATAAATTCTCTTTTTAGTTTGTTATATATCTTAAAATTGTATAAATATAAATAACATTATAAATCATAATAATTAACAACTTAAATATTTAAAAGTTATATAAAAAAAATTAATTGACTCTCAAAATTCTATTGGTATCAATTTATAAATCACAATAATTAACAATTTAAAAAATATAAAAATACATATAAAAAATCACTTGACTCTAAAAAAATCTTATCAGTGCTACATAAATTGGGACATGAGAAGTAACATATATGATCTGAAAATTACGTTAAATATTTAAAAGGCATATAAAAAAAATGATTAATTTTTTAAATTCTATATATGCCACGTAAATTGAAACAAGGAGAGTAATATATATTATTTTTAAAATTATATAAAAAGTACTAACAACTTAAAATCTTTTTAAAATCATATAAAAATTTGGCTAACTTTTCAAGTTCTATGGCACTCCCTTCGTCCCATATTAATTGACTATTATTATAAAAATAGTTATCTCAAATTAGTTGATCATCTTACTAAATCAACAAAATATTATTTAAAATTTTCCTATATTATCCCTACCGTTAATTTCTTTTGAAAGTGTCACATTTGTTTGTAAAATTCTCACAAAGTTTTTTAAAGTTATTTTCTTATTTATAATTCTTCAGTATCGTGCAAAATGAAAAATAATCAATTAATATAAGACGAATAAATATATTAGGCTCCGTGCTGGCACGAAATCGTGTATCTAGTATATGAATGAAAATAAGTCTCAGCAAAAATTCAGAATAATTGAATTATTATCCTTAAAATGGTGTAGAAGACGTATAACTAAGATTGAAATTAAACTATTAGTGGATAAGTAGATTAATTGAGATGTTTACCACATATTTGAGTTTGATTAAATTTAATTTAATTATGTCGAAAATTTCCACATTAGAAAGTAAATACTCCCTAATAAAAATAACTTTGTATTCAAAGAGACTCAAACCAAATTCTCTAGTTAAAAATGAAGAAATATTTACCCCTCTACCACGACTATAATTGAAATTAATACCGTTTCTTTAAAATTGTCCCTTGATAATAAAATTTAAGTTACCAATTTTATTTTTTAAAATAATGTCGTATCTCAAAAAAAGTAAGAAAAATACAACCAACAAATTGAAGCGGTGAACTAACATCCAGAACAAGTTTCATTGTTCTAGCTCTTTCTTATCATTTTTTTTAGATTCAATTTTTGTGATATTTGATATATATCCTATTTCATTTATCAGAGTTTAAGATGTCAATTAAAAATTATAGGCTAGGAAGAACTCCAAATACAAAGAAAAATCAATTTAATACAATCTTAAAAAGGAGATCAGGATAAAAATTATAACAAACAATAAGAAAATTAAGAAGATATAAGAAAGCTCTTTAAACAAACAAGTAACTAATCTATTACTTATATATGATATATATATATATATATGATATGACATATACATCATATACAAAAAAAAAAAAAAACATACGAGAAGGCCATAAAAGAATTGGCAAATATTGAGAATAAATATTGAAGTATTATCCTTAAAATGGTCGAGAGAATACGTATATATGTTATAATATTGAAATTAATTAAACTACTAGTGGATTAGTTGAGACTTGAGACAGGACGGGACGGAGCTAGTAAGAATTGAGGGATTCATCGTTTAGATGAAAAATATTTTGTTTATAATACATAGTTAAAATTATATTATATATATCGAGTATATTCATATATTATATATTTTTCTAATATTTTGAATCTCTTGAGTATTCATATATTATATATTTATCTAATATTTTGAATCTCCTGAGTAAAAGTTTCGACTCCTGAGTAAAAGATGTTGATACTCATGTATTTGGGATGTCCAAATTAATATAGTTTCTTTGAGTGTACAAAATACAAATCATCACTTGATGATAAAATTTTAAGTTACCAACTATTAAATTTAATTTTTTTTATGTACGTTGCATTTCAAGAATATTGCAAGGAAAATAGATTTTCAATAAAATTATAAAGGACGATTTTTCAACAAAAAAAGAACAAACTATATTTAAGATTTTCTTTTTTTGAATTTTGACTCTAGGTCAATAATTCTATTAAGCCTCAATACAAATTTTTGTTTTCATGAATATGAGAAAACGTAAAATGTAAGAACCATGCACTTACAATAATGGCCTTTTAACTCCTTTAGTGCCACTTTCAAATGGATCTTGGAGGTGTACGTGCGATCTGAATTTAATCAAGATTTTAATTCGAGCTTTGAATATCAAATGAAAAATATAGAACTCTTTTTCGTCCTTCGCCCGGAGAGATGAGCTGCATGCAAAGATAATTACTATTCTAACAACCATACAATTGCTAAATTAAACTAATCAAACTCCAATGCTTCATTGCAAGTGCCATGGAAGAACACTAAAGTAAAGGAGGAGGAAGAAAAAGAATACTATCATATCATTTTCCATATGCTAAGAGTTATAAATTATGATATTCTTAAAGATATAACTAAATAAATAATACGTGTTTTTTTCTAACAGTTTAGAATTTTTAGACAAGATAATCAGACTTCAAGAGCCATAGTTATAAGTTGTTGTTTTTGGTTGTTTCTTCCTCGTTGTTGATACCGACAAGACCCAGTCAGATGATATCCTCTAGTTGATAGTGAGAGGGCTCTTAATAAGATAATAATAAGTCTCGTTGTTATTATCAATTATTAAAGAGAATTTTCACGTGCTTGATTCTGAACCAAGCCACACGTAAAAGCGTATAATCAAATATGCTCTCTCACACTCTTCTTAATGCAATAAAGATCTATGCAATCACACTTCCAAAAAAAAAAAAAAAACTCATGATACAAGATAAGAAGTACGTACCAGCAACGTGTATGCACATATTATCAATATAATCCATACGTATATATATACAATCTCTACTATATATATAATATAATACTTTTTGATAGAAAAAATAAAATTCCTTACGATATTCTAGCTCCGCCAATACATGATAAAGAGAAGACATAGTTCAGCCGCACCCAGCGTGGCACCATCATTTTCAAATTTTATGTCTTCGATGGAGCCATGCTGAGTGTGCCTAAACTATTTCTTCTTTCTCTTCTCCTTCTCTAAACTACAAATATTTGTGTAATATGAATGTGTAGTATATATAATAAAAAAAATGGAGTAGCTAGTAAGAACTACTTGCAAATATGACTTGGCATGCAATATTTTTTTATATTTATCATTAAAAATTGATATATTTCATTTAGTATATAAAAATTATTAATTTCAAATGAACTCATAGTGACTACGTATGTGTGATGACAAAAGGCAGATGTTGCCATGTGAAAATGTTTGAATCCTATGGAAGTAGTAGGAAGTTAAGCCACGATGATAATGATGAAGCAATTTACGTTACACATCGTTTCTAATATTAATTACAATGTATACATGGCTCTGCTAACTTGTATATAATGTTGACACGTATCATGATGATTTTTCAATATGTGGCATACAAGAAAGTTGCCTCATTGATATTTAAAAATTATAATTTTGATTAAATATATATAATATTTTAAATTGGATAATCTAAAATTTATTATTGTATGTATGTATGAATGTATCATGTATGTAATATTGAAATTGAAATTAAATTTTTTAAAATAAAATATTTAAATTGAGATGGAAAAATCATTATTCTTTGTATTTACTTTAGGGTTGAAATAAGTAAATATTATTTCATCTAATAGTATAAGAACGATCCAAAAAGGGTATTTTAGGATATATAGGCAAATTTCTAAAGAATGAGAAGTAATGTCTTCATTTTAATTTGATATATTAATAGCTAAAAGATAAATTAAATAATGAATTGGTTATAACGATATCAATGATTTAAAAATATTTCTAAATAAGCTAGACATAAGTTTAAAAAGTAAGATGATAATATTTGATAAATAAAATAGATTTTAGGGCTAACCCATCGGTGGCCCCCTAAACTTGGCACGATCTTTCACTTAGATACCTTAATTAGGCTTTGTTCATTTTAGACACCTCATGTCACGTCCAACTGTGTCAATTTGACACTTTTTCGACAATTTGCCAAATTTGTAAGGTGTGTGTAACACACTCGCTGGTGACGTGTCAAAGTGACGAATTAAATAAAGACACGTGGCATATATATAAAAAAATAATTATTAAATTATGAATCTTGAGTAGGAAAAAAACTACCAATGATTCATTGACATGTGGCATTTCTTTAACTAAATAATTTTTAAAAAAAAACACTTTTAATAAAAAGAAAATTATACCCACACCACCCCCAAATTGTCTTCTCTACTACCCACCCCCACCTCAAACCCCAACCCCTCTCTCTCA